>JAODAL010017730.1:0-72500 GCA_025379985.1 Phyllomedusa bahiana
AACCAAAAATTATAAAAACAACACACCACACAACATATATATAATATATAAACACACCACATATATTAAAAAACATACACACCCCACATTATATAATAAAACATACACACACACACAAAATATAAAATAAAATATAATATAAACAACACACACACATAATAAAATAAAAAAAATAATATAATAAAAAATATATATATAACATAACACACACACACATATATATAAAACCCAAACACCACACACACAAATATATATAACTATATATAAAAAATAAAAATTTTTAATACCAAAATAAAAAAAACAACAAAATAATATATATATAAATAATATATAAAACATAAAATATAAAAACAAACAAATACACACACACACACAAAAATATACATCATAATAAAAAAAAACTAAAAAACCATACACACATATATACACATACATATATATACACACACACAGATATATATACGCACAAGCAGGACACACAGGCTCTGTGAGCGGGCAGGGGAATAGGACCCAAGGCCTGTGAGGGGGCGGGGGAAGTGGACACAAGGCTCTTAGCGGGGGGGGAAGAGGACCACAGCCTGTGAGGGGGCAGGGAAGTAGGAACACAGGCCGGGGCGGGCGGGGAAGTGGGACACACACCTCTGTGGGGGGGGCAGGGAAGTAGGACACACAGGCTCTGTGAGCGGGCAGGGGAAGTAGGACACACAGGCCTAATCCCAGGGAAGTAAATTACAAAATATACAGAACCTGGGGGGCAAACACAAAGAACAAAGGGAAGTAGCCCAAATTATTTTGGGGAGGGGGCTCTTAGCGGGCAAAAAACACCAGCTTGGGGCCAATAAAACCTTTGGGTAAAAATAGAAGTGGCACACGGGGCCTTTGACCAATTTTTCTTTCATCAGGGAAACCTCTGTGGATCACACAGTTGGGGGATTTCTGGCGGGCGATCCATTTTCTTATACAAAAGCTGAATAAATCTCAATTATATTGTTAAAAGGACAAAACCCCTATGTCACTAAGGCCCAAAAACAAGCTTTTAAAGCCACACATCCATAAACCAGACAGAGCACTGACCGTCCAGTCATCATGTGAATTGTTTTAATATCGATTATCATCTTAAAATAATTTGTAAAATAGTGTTTTATCAAAAACCTATTAAAGGGGATACTGAAGAGGAGACCTTGTCATCCCCCTGCGGACTGTGAGGGGTTACTGCCAACAGTGTAAATGGCATTGTTTTTGTGTGATCAGGTTACAGTAGCCTAAACCTCAGTGAACTCCTCTGTACAGCTGATCAGTTACAGCTGTTAATTGTAGAGCAGGGGACGTGTTCACATCTGCTTCTCGCTGCTGTTAATGGTTCACTTCCAGGTCCTGGAAGGATTGTGGTCACTTTGAAAAGGCAGCGCCAGGCTCCATGCTCGACCATCTCATCCTGTCTGTCTTGTTTGGTTTGTCACTTACTGTACAATGCAAACAGAGAATCAACTCACATCTGCCACTGATCGACCCAATTCGTGTGCAATCTTCTCCCATCGGCCAGGGGTGCCCCCTGGGAACTTGGCCATGCTTCTCGTCAGCTGGCTCAGGTCCTCTTCTGACCATTCGGGGGCCTGAAAGAGAAAGACACTACAGTTCAGCTAAGAAAGAGAAGTGTGCGCGCTGCTGTTGAGCAGGGGGTAGATCAATCACCGAGGGTTCAGGAAATAACATTCCTGAACCCGCTAACATTCTGTGAATATCTTGTGAAGATATACATATAAGTCAAATCTGCGATGATAAAGCATAAACATACAAATAATGCACAGATACAAATGTGCACATATAGCAGTCTCCAATAAATCATGGGGCTGGTGTCCACACCCAGGTCTGGTCACAAGGCTAGGACTAGCCACAAGGGAGCAAAGGAAACCCTCAGTGACCCCACGACACGTGAGGAGCTGCTTTTCAACTGAGGGCAAACATACAGTTGAAAACTAAAAGGTGAAGTGGGAATCCAACTTAATTATAGGCTGGTGTGATATTTTCACGCTGGTCTGATTAAGATGAACATGAGATTGGGAGGTGGCACTGTGCAGGCGGCAGAGGGAAAAACCCAGAGAAAGAAAGGCATAAAGCAAGAGGCAGAGTGCAAGAGTCATGCACAGTGGTCGCCCAAAGATCAACTCCGCCGGCGGGTCGCCCAATGTTCTACTGAGCCGGCGGGTCGCCCAAAGATCAACTCTGCCGGCGGGTCGCCCAAAGATCAACTCCGCCGGCGGGTCGCCCAACGATCACCTCCGCCGGCGGGTCGCCCAAAGATCAACGCCGCCGGCGGGTCGCCCAAAGATCAACTCCGCCGGCGGGTCGCCCAAAGATCAACTCCGCCGGCGGGTCGCCCAAAGATCAACTCCGCCGGCGGCTCCAAAGATCAACTCCGCCGGCGGTCGCCCAAAGATCAACTCCGCCGGCGGGTCGCCCAATGATCAACTACGCCGGCGGGTCGCCCAAAGATCAACTCCGCCGGCGGGTCGCCCAAAGATCAACTCCGCCAGCCAGCCTTAGGTACCCCAGTCTGACATTGCTCCTCACCCAGGTATAGGGGGAAGACCATGGTGATCTATGCTTGTGAAGCTGAAGGCAGGGTAGACAGAGAGTTCAGAAAAACACTAATTAGCCACAAGTCAACGTATTGCAAGTTATCGGTATTGCCCTTTAAATTAGCCTCAGTCAAGGAATCTCCTTAGTCTTCCTCCTTCAGCTCACAAACACCACAAACTCAAGGCTTATAATTCAATTGTGTAGCATTCATTTTACTTATATTAAACGTATGCTGTATATCTTCTGGACCGCACGGTCCCAATACAGTCTATAATCGCATGTACAAAGGCAATAGTGGGCAATACTTAGCTGCAAATCAGCTTATATAAAGATAGTTACGATTCCAGCATGAGCTGACATAAGAGCGTCCGCACTCCACGCTACCAAGCGAGCGACGAATTATAAGCCTTGAGTTTGTGAGGGTAGACAGAGAGCTCATATACACCTGGAGCCGGCCCTGCAAACTTCCATCTGTGCATGCATTGATGTAGCAGAGTGGACATGTCAGCATTATATCTGTGTGTATATATATATATATATATATATATATATATATATATATATCTCAATATAATGCCTATATAAAATGTTCGGTAACACGTTCTGATTACATAAAGTATTGGCTCTGCTACATCTGTATATTTCTCTTTTTCCTTCTTGCAGCTGCTACATTAAGCAGGCCCATAGTATGCGAAAGGACAATAAAGGCAGAGATATTGAAAGCATAACCTTTAGAGATAAATACCTCATCTAATCACCTTTTCTGATAATGAACAGTCATGCATCAAGCACTTTCATTACCGAGCCATCAGCACAGAACAACAGTCAGAGGTGAGTGACCCCAGGGACTATCTCCCAAGCTACAGCAAAGCTTCTCCCTGACACTAATCCTCCCTGTCATTCTCCCACTGTGCTCTAACTACACTGACATCCGCCTGCCGCACTGCAAGCTTAACGGGGCCCTTCCTGACTTCTTTCACTGTCTCCCCTAATCAATGGTTCGAGCGTGCTCTTTTCACCATGTCCAAATGGCAGCTTCACTCATAATCAAAGAGCACTGCCCCTGTTAAAGGGCTTCCCGAAAGGCTGGACCATTTGCATTCATTTGCAAAGCAAACTACTTTTATTCACTTTGTTCTGCTATCAGCAATGTTCCCTGAAGCAGCGGCATTAGCATAAATACAACCTGCCACTTAAGAGTCAGTAAATAATGGCCAATCGCAGGCAGGGTTGTAGCAATCATTCCGTTTCGGGACCACGTGATCCTTTGTTCGTTCAATTTTGAAAAACCTAAAATATAGTCACGGGTATTGGGCTGCTTGGATTATACTTCACCAACATATCACACTGGCAGGAAGTTTATAGGCGTTGAAGGATTCTCTCTATATACATTTGACTTCCATAATTACCATGGCCACCAAATAAGGTAACGCCAGTAAAAAGAAAAATGCACCAGGAGACCAAAATGACTGGTAGTTTAGGGACGGAGTATTAGATTACACTTGCTTGTATTTAATAAAAATCATTTACGCCGTAGGAAATTGTTCCATAGCTGCAGCTTCTCACGTAATAACCAATGAAATAAATACATTCCCGCTAGAGATTATATAAACGCACAATGACACCAGCCAAGTATCCCGGCCATTAGTGCAACGATCACCCTTAATTATTAACTGCTACTTATCCACCAACATATTCAGCAGCGCAGTCATACACATCTGCCCCTGTCCTCAGCAGGGCTCTGTACCAGCGTATATTTGGAGTTTGGGATGAACCCCCCCTCCCCAAACGTGTAAATTCTGTTCCAGGACTAAAGAACATGAGGCCTACCCCAAGATTTCTAGTGGCCCGCAAAAAAGACCAAGAAGGGGAGGGGTGTGTGCAAACCCGGTCCCAAAATGGCTATTCCTGGTACGGGAGGGAGCAATGCTGGATGGTTTTAGCCCCAATCTACAGACTAAGGCGGAATTCACACGGCATAACTGCGGGGACGTATTTCGCCCGCAATTACGCTGTGTGCTCGGGAGCGGTGCGGGGTGGCCGGCAGACCGTTGGCCCCATAGACATTCATTATTCTCGGCGCATATTCGCCGCTAGTAATTGACATGTCACTTCTCTCCCCACTCGCCATATTGTGCGCGCGGGGAGAGGAGACGTAATCCATAGTTCTCTATGAGAACTGTGGATTACCAGAATGACTGGGACGTATCTCGCTCCGTATTCCGCGCAGTAAGGCGCGAAATACGGGCTGAAATACGTCCCAAAATAAGCCGTGTAAACATAGCCTATGGGTCTGTATTCTTAAAGGGAACCTGTCACATAGGTGATGCCCCCCTTGCTGAGGGCAGCACAAGCTAGTGTCAGACATGCTGTTTCCAGCGCTGTGTCACTTATTCTGTAAGATGCTGGAGTTTTAGAGCATTTACCTCTCAAATCTTATTCATGAGCAGGTGTTAGCCCCGCCCACCAAAGGCTAGCTCCGCCCACTGGCAGTTATTCACATGTTTCTACCTATTTAAAGTCAGAGCTTAAAGGGGTTGTCTCGCTACAAAGAATAGCTTTCAAAATGTAGGGAACACTAAATGAAGACATTTTCCAAATACATTGCTTTGTTCATCTTTTTTTGTTAAGGAGCTACAAATGATTTTATCACCTTCTTGGCTGTATTTGGTTCCCCAGTGACCAACCTGTTTACTCCTTTTCCCCTGCTGTTTGTTCTATCCGATAGCAGGGAGTGACATCATCACATAGGTCACTGCACCCAGAGTGAGAGCTTGGGTGTGATTGAACTTTCAGGCAAAAGCCAGTAATTACTGCTGTTTACTTTAGATAAATCTCCTGCTAACAGTTTCAGAGAAGCTTCTAAGCTAATCTAAACTAATTAGCAGACTGAAAACACAGAGTTGAATACACAGAGTGAATGCACAGGAGCTCGTATGCTAATTACAGACAGTCTGACCTGGAAGTGACAGGATGCATTTATGAAACTCGGAGGGGAGACAACCCCTTTAATCAGAGGTGGGCGGGGTTTGAAATAAACTGACTTTTCATGACTCTTTTCAGCTGAAAACCGCAGATTTGAACATTAAATTCTCTAAAA
Source organism: Phyllomedusa bahiana (assembly GCA_025379985.1). Classification (NCBI taxonomy): domain Eukaryota; kingdom Metazoa; phylum Chordata; class Amphibia; order Anura; family Hylidae; genus Phyllomedusa; species Phyllomedusa bahiana. Next base: position 5,681 of record JAODAL010017730.1, read on the forward strand.
CTCCAGCATCTTACAGAATAAGGGACACAGCGCTGGAAACAGCAGGTCTGACACTAGCTTGTGCAGCCATCAGCAAGAGGGGCATAACCTATGTGACAGGTTCCCTTTAATACCTGAAATGCATCAGAAACTGCTGCTTGTTTATGTATCGCTTTTACTGTGGATTTGAATAAAGATCATTCTTTAAGGAAGACGCTGGACCTGCCTTTCACTTCTGGATTTATGTGTGGTGTTCCCCGCACGTGTATCCTGAGCTCCTACGGATGAAGCTGGATTTATGTATTATGGTTACCCCCAATCTCCCCTTATAGTTGTGCTATTTATTTGTGTCCTTAGATTTGAGACTATAACTAACATTGCAAAGGTAGCAACAGTGTTAGGGCTTGTTCACACGACGTTTTTGTGATCCGTTTTACGGATCCGTAAAACGGATCTGACAATTTTTCATGTGATTAACATTGTTTTCAATGGCAAAAGCGCATCGCTGTTCACACGAGTGATTGCCGATGCGCTTTTCGCGATGCGTTTTTCGGATCCGTTTTAAGAATTGACATGTCAATTCTTTTTTGCGTTTTACGCAAGAGAAATCCCCATAGAAAATAAGGGAGTGCGCTTTTGGCATCCCGAAAGCGGATGCAAAAGCGCAGATACATTTGGGTGCGTTTTAGATCCTTTTCGATGCCAAAAACGCATCTGTAAAACGCATTGGATTTAAATTTAAAAATATAAAATTTTAATAAATGTTTGGCTTATATTTAGTTTATAAATGAAATGTAAAAATAATTTTATATAAATATAATATATTATAATAATATTATATAAATAAATGTATATAATAGTATATATATAAAAAATATATTATATATATTTTATATATAAATTCTATACAAAAGTTAAATGTATATAATATTATAAATGTGTAAAAATAGTATATAAATGTACATTTATATAAAATGTACATAAATAAATAAATAAATAAATAAATATATATATATATATATAATATACACTAAATATATATTTAATTTAGAAATATTTAGTTTAAGAAATTATTTAGTTTAATACATGATTGTAATAAATTAATTAAAAGGGTTGGGTTTGAAAACTATTGGTGATTTAAAAAAAAAAATGGGGTGGGCGGGTTCTAAAATCATAGGTGTATGTTACAGCTGACTGACACTAGGTAAAAAAAGTTTTTTTTTTTTGGGTCATTGATAGGTTAAAATTATATTTAAATTGCAGTTTGACAGGTTATATAAATAAAGCATTGAAAAAACGGATCCAAAAAACGGATCCGTAAAACGCATGCAAAACGCATCAATTAGCATCCAAAAAAGGATCAGCTGTTGCGTTTTCTGGATCCGCTTTTTGGATGCAGTTTGCATCCAGTTTTTGCAGGTTAAAAACGGATCCGTAAAACGCATCCAAAACAGATCCAAAACGTCGTGTGAACAAGCCCTAAAACTCTTGGTCACCTTGCATTATTTAAGTGAAGCTGTCGGGTGGTATGCTGCCCTGAGAGTAGGATGCGATAGAGGAGAGAAGCTGAGCTCTGTGATATATAGGGTTATATGATAGTGGATAGAAGCTGAGCTCTGTGATATATAGGGTTATATGATAGAGAGAGAAAAGCAGAGCTCTGTGATATATAGTGTTATATGATAGAGGAGAGAAGCTGAGCTCTGTGATATATAGGGTTATATGATAGAGGAGAGGAGCTGAGCTCTGTGATATATAGGGTTATATGATAGAGGGGGAGAAGCTGAGCTCTGTGATATATAGGGTTATATGATAGAGGGAGAGAAGCTGAGCTCTGTGATATATAGGGTTTATATGAAAGAGGGAGAGGAGCTGAGCTCTGTGATAAATAGGGTTATATGATAGAGGAGAGGAGCTGAGCTCTGTGATATATAGGGTTATATGATAGCTGAGAGGAGCTGAGCTCTGTGATATATAGGGTTTATAGATAGAGGAAGAAGCAGAGCACTGTGATATATAGGGTTATATGATAGAAGAGAGAAGCTGATCTCTGTGATATATAGGGTTATAAAGATAGAGGAGAGGAAAACTGAGCTCTGTGATATATAGGGTTAATAATAGATTAGAGGAGCTGAGCTCTGTGATATATAGGGTTATATGATAAAGGGAGAGAAGCTGGGCTCTGTGATATATAGTGTTATATGATAGTGGATAGAAGCTGAGCTCTATGATATATAAGGTTATATGATAGAGGAGAGGAGCTGAGCTCTGTGATATATAGGGTTATATGATAGAGGAGAGAAGCTGAGCTCTGTGATATATAGGGTTATATAATAGATTAGAGCAGCTGAGCTCTGTGATATATAGGGTTATATGATAGAGGAGAGAAGCTGAACACATTGGTGCTCTGCACAGGGAGAAAGAACATCCACCAGACCTATATGAATATGAAGCACATTAGGATACAACGCATAAAAGATACAATCAAATGAAGGAATGCGGTTCTCAGGAATAATGGTGATCGAAGGACAGTAGTCAATTTAGGAAAAGCGTTTGAACTACCTAAAAAAAACTAGCTATGGATGAATATAATCCAGAGAACTGATGCAGAGTGAGGTCTAGGTGAAAGAGCGTGTGATGTAGATTATGGAGGATGTTCGATGATTGGTGGAACATAGAGCCCAAGCAGGCTGGTAGACAGAGATAAGATATAGGGTAGTATAGCAATATGGAGACCTGTCTAGGTGAGCGTGAGAAGTTTACATTTTAAAGTGAACAAACAACCTGTGCAGTGGCCTGCACAGGGTAGAGGCAGCGGTTGGAGAGAAGTCTTGCTGTTGCACTGTGGAAAGATGGAAAAGGGGAGAGTCTGGAGACCGGAAAATGGATTAGTAATGAGTTACAGTAATAAGGAAGGAAATCAATCAGGACAGAAACAACAGCTTTGGCTATTTCCACTATAGGGCCATGTTCAGATGGTGTAATTTTCTATTGGGACTCCCCTTTGTATTGCAGCAGTTTTGGAGGTGCATTAGCCTCGCTTAAAGTGCAAAAAAAAAAAAAAAACATTGTGTGAACTACAACAGGTATTCCTATTAAAAAACACTACAAGGAATACTACATGTGGTTTTCATGAATATTCTGGTGATGACCGTAAAACACCCCCTTAGAAAAGGGTTGGTACTAGAGATGTTTGTGAGGTGCGACATGACTGTGCAAGTGATTCAATGTTAAGAGGAAAGGAAAGTAATAAAATTGGACATAACTCCAAGATAGGGGGCATGCTAGCTAAGAGTTATGGCAGTACCACACACTGAAGTGGAAAGATCAGGTTTAGGTGGATTAGATGGTGGAAAAGTTGTTAGATGACCCTAGCTTCATGGCCTCTCTTAATGGGAGTCTTTTAAAAACTGGACTGTCTGACAATCACTGGTGTAATGTCGCTGTGCAGGAGTGATGTCATGGAAAGAGGTACATAATTGGGTATAAGCAGAATAGAGATGATACTAAGAAACCGGCTGATAGTCCATTAGGGATAGTGTAGATAGAAAAAAGGAGAGGCCCTAGGGCTGATGAACCACAACAGCAAATAATTTAAAGGGGTTGTGTCGTTCATGCATTTGGCAGCCATTTCTGCTGGTTGCCAAGCAGAGCTTGTGAAATGGAGCAGCGCGTTTCTACTGCCAGCAGGGAGTATCTTCTCTCTGCAGACACGTCCTCCAAGTGTGCATGTGAGAATTCATTCTGTGTGACCTGGGGAAAGGGAGTAGTTCTCAGCTGTCATTGGAATCATTGGAAGTGGAAAGCTAAGTGTAACTCGATAGTTTATATCTAAATTTCTTGCGCTGTCTACATACTTTGTAAATAGAATGGGCACTTGACATTCAGGACTCTCGGAAACCTGGATAAATTTTTTTTTCTCCGTCTCACACACAGTGATATATCCTGCAGATTATTACCTCTGACCTCTTCAGATCTGGAGAACAAAACTATACGCTTTATCGGTTTGTGTTTACATGGGACTACGCCTGTGAGTCACAAAAGTTATTTACAAGGGACTGTACAGTACAGTTGTGTTCTCTGGCTGATTTACGTGTGATTGCACAGCTGTGTCGCAAAAGTGATTTACGCGGGACGGCACAGTAGAGCAGTGTTCTCTCTCTGTATGTAATTTGCGTGGGACTGCACATCTTACAAGGGACTGCTGTGTACAGTGGTGTTCTCTCCATTTCTGATTTACATGGGATTGCACGAGCTAGATCTCATGCATGCAGGCTGCTACTTGTACATGTGCTCCCGTCTACGACCTCTTCCCCCTGCGCGTTCTCGTCCACGAACTGGGCGGGACATACCTCAGCCGACAGCCAGTAATACATTAGCAGGGCGTAACCCAACCTGGGCTCAAACACTGGTTGCTAGGCACAAATAAAGCAGCTTGTTCTCTTAAACCATAGCACTTTGCTAATGGTAACCAAGGACGTAGATGCTTAGATTTTGGGCCCCCTCATTTTAAAAGATGATCTTCGTAGTGAGACAACCCCTTTAAGTGAAAGGTCTGAGAGGTATGGAGGAAAAAACAAGAGAGCACAGTATTCTTAAAAGCCCAACTGCATGATAATCGACATTGTGAAAGCAAGAATCGACTTGTCTCATTTCACCTCTGAGATATGTAGCACAAGTTCAATTAAAAACATTTTAGAAGGATACATATTAACTTTGCCATCAGAATACAGCACCCGTAGAAGTCTATGCATCTGTATTAGGGCGTCATGCAGACACCGTGCGCTGCTTATAGATTTGTACAATATTACTTTATATTCTTAACCCTGTGTTCATATTTTCCATTCCAGGCTTCATTTCTTTATGAAAATTATACTAAAATACATTACTCTGCATGCTATAAATATCTGAATACAGCCTTAAAAGTATGCAGAGCTGTAAACTAGGACAACAAGGAGGAAAAATGAACCAAGAGACACACAAAGCACCGGAGGCGATGCTCTGCCTCAGCAGTAGTGAACTGTGTCTTCAGATAGGACAGAGCCTACTGTGATCCGACTAGCACCGCGACCACTAGGGTGGCCCTGGTGTGACTGTTTTAATATGGAGCCAACTGTAGCTGTAATTCACATGAATACATAAGCATACGGCTTTGTCACTGGGAAACATGTGCGGCCAATATTACTGAAACACTGGGAAAAGACTTGATGTGTACAGCAGTGCAATGGAGGACACCACATGGTGAGTGGACAGCTGTCGTAGCTTCACTAGCATTCAGATTCGGCATCAAAAAAGGGTCCATCTCTCAGATTGAATCTCCATACTGAATACTAAATGAAAGTTCAGCACTTCCCAAAGAATAAAAATTCATATCATGTCCCTGCTACAATTATCAGAAAATAAAACACACATAATGGACACAGTTAAAGGGAGGAACATGGCTGGAACAGCAATTTAAAAATCAGCAACGTTTAATTGCCATCTGTTCAGGCCTCGCTATTACCTGTGCTCGCCTTTGTCTCTCTATGTGCGGGTGTATACAGTGTATGTATTATACAAAGCCTCTTTTGAGAAGTTTTTTTTTTATTTTTTTATTCAACTTAAACATTTAGACAGATCTTTTTTACATTAGAAGAGAATGTCCCGCTTTGTTTGGAATGAAAAATACACTAATCGCCAAATATAACCATGTGGGGACAATTTGAGGGAACACAAATACAATAAAAATGATTATACTAGGTGAACAATGATTAAAATCTCTCTCACACTAAATAATAAAAGAAAATCAATGGACAAGACTTTTTTTTTTTTTTAAACCCTGCATTCAAATCCCTTTGAATTTAAAGGGGTTTTGCCACAAAGTAAAATTGACGTGGGAAGTTTGTAAATGAAATATTAAACATTTTCACCATTCATTATTATTAAAAATTCTGGACCGTTTTTGTCTTAGCTGCTCCTTTAGTGATCCAGTGTTTACAGCTCGTCTCCAGGGGATACGACCAGGGCTGAGAGCTTCTCAGTCCCGGTCGCACATGCTCAGACAACACCTCTCCTCTCAGGCAGCTACTGAGTGTTCAAACCCCAGGTGCTGTCCTTCTACTCCAGTCCTTTGTACTCTTTAGTAATTAGTCAAACAGTGCAAATAAATAAAAATAAAAGAAACCTCAATCAGGTCTGTGCATTGATAAAAAGAAATACAATCCACAGGTTTGGTTCCTGCAGGGAATTGAACCTAGGACCCTTGTGCCTGGAGGCAAAAGTTTTACCTCTAAGCTACAATGTAGCTACTTACAGTTATACACATAAACAGACCGTTCTTTGACTAAAGAGAGGAAAGGCCTGGTGATGTCATCCTGCTGGGTCACATGATATGCAAATCAAACAAATCACACCCCCCCTTCTAAGCACACAGAGCTGAAGAGCTGGGTACAGGAGGTATGAAATGAGATCGTGGCAAAACCCCTTTAAGGCCCCATTAACACTACGTTTTTGGCCTCTAATAATGATATCTGTGGGAACACCTTAAAGTAATTAAAATGTATAGTACAGCGAGGCGGAGATGCCACCAGATGTTTATAGGGCAAACAGTCTCTTTTGGACTATGTTTGCATTATTTCCCTAACAAATAGATTTTTTGTACCAGGTACGTAAGCATGTTAGACAAGGGGGTTAATAATGCTTACTCTATGCAGAAACTGTATTGGTTAGTCGGAGTAGCGTTACTCATATTCAAACCCACAGCAAAATCCATGGCATATGGTGGCAGGCTTTTCAAATTATGGCCAAGAATCTGAAAGGTCCTCCAACAAATAAAGTCAGTAGCATCTACCAAAAGCTGCTTAACAGCCGCTACTCCACCTAATTAAAGGGGTGTTCCGGGACCAATTAATGCTCGTTCATCCATGAGGGTAAGAGAAAAAAATGGAAGACTCCTACTTACCTCCCATACGTTCCAGTTCTGTCCCATCTGCAGATCCGTTCATCCCTGTTGAAGCAGTGAACGTTCGTCGTTCACTTGACAGCTCCAGCTGATCACAGGCTAAAATGTCACCTATACGAGACTGCTCTGATCTGCAGATGGCTGGAGCTCTCACATGAACGATGAACGTTTGCTGCGTCAGACAGGATGAACGGACCAACAGCTGGGAGCGAACGAGCATTTATTGGTCCAAGAACACCCCTTTAACAGCTATTCATTTTGTCTTAGTCCTCCCAGATAGTTCCAGCACCAAAATGATCATGAACTCCTAGATTGTCAAGTGGGCGGCATCCGCTGCTCAGTTCTGAATGAAAGATTGCTCAGGTTTACGCCCCCGGAGCAGTAGTGCCCGCCCTTCTGGGTGTCTACAATAAGCATATACACTGTCAGAGGTTGTAGCCATTGCTTAGGTGCAATCTATACTAATGAGAATTGAGAGGTGGAGACCACCACTTGACTGTGTAGTAGTGTTGTTCTAGAAAAGTTAAGTTTGAGTAGAACATCTCGATTTTTTAGAACAGAACATTTTATTGTTCGTTCGAGTAAAGTTCTAGTTCGACACCCAATTTTCATTTTTGTTTTCAGTGGCTTTCTGTACTTCTAGCGGCCATTCAATCATTGCAGTGTCAAAAACGTCATCGCTGAGGTGTAGGACTCTCATTGGCTGCTAAAAATCACATGACCAGGTTAAATATATTTCACTGTATTGCCTTGTGAACGCCATTTTCAGCTTACTCTCTGTACTTCGTTAAATAGCATTTTCCTCTCCATAGACATCAGTAGTTAGGGAGTTTGGTACTGCTGGCTGCATCTTTCCCACACCGAGAAGACGTTATTTGGCGACATTTGCAGGCTCACATAATGCCTAACTCTCATATACATGGATATATATTATATAGAATGCTTGGATTTGCTAAATCATACTCTGTGCCCAACAGTTAAATTTTTGCAGTATTGGGGGTGAAATCATTTTATAACACACGGTCTCCAATTCTCCTATACAAAGAGATAGATTCTAAACAGTGGTTGGTTGGTGGAAATTATTCTGAATGGAGAAAAGTACATTTTTGGCAGTTTTGGGGGTTCAGTAATTGTACAACACTCGGTTTCCAAATCTCCTATGTGTCAAAGGGGCTTTTGGGCCCCATGAGGATGAAGGGCCCCATAGCAGCTGCTACCGCTTCACCACCTATAGCTACGCCCCTGCTTGCAAGCGGTCCTCACCTTTTCAGTTAGCCATTGAAAGTATTTTAGCCTCAGTTTTTTTTCTGCCAAATTTTCCACGTATCCAGTTTATGGTTATGGATGGTAACTACAGCTTCTCCTCATCTGTATAGGTATAAATATTAACCAGAACCTGGACATGGACTTTAATGGGGTTCTAGTTCGACTCAAACCGAACATTACTACTGTTCTAAGTTCTACTCGAACATTTTACTATTCGATCATCTCTACTGTGTAGGAGTTTATTAGCATCTAAACGAACTGTACCGATTACTGAGGAACAGGTGGGTGGTAGACTAGCAAAAGAATACAAAAAGCAATGAAGTCAGCTACGTTAGAAGGATGACCTCAGAGGTTCCCTTTAAGCCCACCTGTCAATGCCCCTGAAAAACATTCAGAAATTTCCTTTTGGTCAATGTAAATTAGTGTAAGCCAACAATTTGTGGTCCAGTTCTCATGACAATCTTGCAAAAATGGATACCGTACAATGTTTGCACTTGTCCAGCAATATGGAGTTTCTGACCTTTCGGATCCACTTGTGCTTTTTCTGGTGGGCAGAGCTGTTGGCACACTAGCGGGAACACTAGAACACATTGAACTCTATTGAGTACTTTTTTTTTTTTTCCTTTTTAAACCTTCCGAGGACAGCATGTCTATGAAAACACTTAAAATAGGTGGAAAATTAGCAATTAATTTCCATATATAAAAATGCACATTTTAGCCACCAGATCCACCTTATACAAAAAAGTGAGTAAAATCATTGGCAAAATCACCAAAGAAATCTGTGAAGCATTCTGCAGATCCTCAGCGTGCCCGCATTTCATCATGGTCTCCTCATCAAGTCAGTGTTTCTCAACTCCAGTCCTCTGGACCCACCAACAGGTCAGGTTTTCAGGATTTATCCACTATAGTATTGCACAGGTGACTATAATTATTGTCAGTGCATTCTGCACATGTGATAGGATTATTGTCCGTGCATTCCTGCACAGTGAATCAGGATAATGTCATTGCTCGCACAGGTGAGACGGATTATTGTCAGTGCATTCTGCACAGGAGATATCATTATTGTCATGCATTCTGCACAGGTGATATCATTACTGTCAGTTCATTCTTAACAGTTGATATCATTAATTGGGCAGTGCATCTGCACAGGTGATATCATTATATCAGTGCATTCTGCACGGTGATAGGATTAATATGTCAGTGCATTCTGCACAAGTATGATCATTATTAGTCAGTGCAATTCTTGCACATGTGAAAATCATTATCGTCCATGCATTCTGCACAGTTATAGGATTATTGTCAGTGCATTCTGCACAAGTGATATCATTATTAGTCAGTGCATTCTCACAGAGGATATCATTATAGTCAGTGCATTCTGCACAGTGATACCATTATTGTCAGTGCAATTCTGCACAGGGGATATCATTAGGCCGTGTTCACACGGCTTATTCAAGCTGTAATTGCGAGTCGGACTGCGCTCGCAATAACGGATAGAATAAGGGGCGGCTGCGCTGCCCGCCGGCCCCATAGACTTGCATTATCCACGCGCGTATTTGTTGCCGGGATAATGTGCATGTCACTTTCTTCTCCCCGCCCCGCAGATTCCGCCGAGCGGGATGGGCGACGGAATCCACTGTTCGTCTAATGAGAACTGAGGATTACTTGGTAATGACTAGCGACGATTGGAGCCGGTACTTGCACGCAGCAAATCCAGCGTCGCATAAAGCTCCAATCTGCGCGAAATAAGCCTTGTGAACGGCCCCTATAGTCATGCATTCTGCACAGGTGATATCATTACTGTCAGATGGCATTCTGCACAGGTGGCTATCATTATGTCAGTGCATTCTGCACAGGTGATGATATTGATGTCAGTGCATTCTGCACCAGGTATGATATTATTGTCAGTGCATTCTGCCAGGGATGATATTATGGTCAGTGCATTCTGCACAGTTGATGATACTATAGTCGTTGCATTCTGCACAGGTGATATCTTTACTGTCACTGCATTCTGCACAGGTGATATCATTATTATCAGTGTATTCTGCACAGGTGATAGGATATTGTCAGTGCATTCTGCAGCAAGGTGAATAGGATTATTTCAGTGCATTCGCACAGGAATAGGATTATTGTCAGTGGCATTCTGCAACAGGTGATAGGATTATTGGTCAGTGCATTCTGCACAGGTGAAGGATTATTGTCATTGTATTCTGCAACAGGTGATAGATTATTGTCAGTGCATTCCTGCACAGGTGATCAGGATTATTGTCAGTGCATTCTGCACAGGCGTGGTATCATTATTGTCAGTGCATTCTGCACAGGGGATACATAACTTCACTTACTGCATTGCACAGGTGATATCTATTATCATGTATACTGCACAGGTGATATCATTATAGTTCAGTGAATTCTGCACAGGTGAAATAATTTATTTGTCAGTGCAATTCTGCACAGGTGATATAATTATTGTGCCAGTTGCAATTCTGTCTGCACAGTGATAGGATTATGGTCATTGCTTCTGCTCAGGTATAGGATATGGTCCAGTGCATTCTGCACAGGTGATAGGCAATATGGTCAGTTGCATTCTGCACAGGTGAAAGATTATTGTCAGTGCATTCTGCACAGGTGAATAGATTATTGTCAGTGCATTATGGAAAGGTGATCGAATTATTGTCCAGTGCATTCTGCAAAGTGATAGGATTATTGTCATAGCATTCTGCCAGGTGATATCATTATGTCAGGGCACTTCTGTCGACAGGTGATATCATTATTGGTCAGTGCATTCAGCACAGGTGAATCATTATGGGTCAGTGCATTCTGCACAGGTGATAGATTAATACGTCAGTGGCATCTGCACGGTGATATTCAATACTGTCAGCGCATTCTGCACAGGTGATATCAGTATTGTCAGTGCATTCTGCACAGGTGATATATTGTCAGTGCATTATGTGGAGAGAATCCGAATACCTGTTGGTGGGTCAGAGGACTGGGAGTTGAGAAACCACAGACTTGATTGAGATACACAATATGAATGCGGGCACGCTGAGGATCTGCAGAATGCTTCACAGATTTCTTTGGTGATTTTGTCAATGATTTTACTCACTTCTTTTGTATAAGGTGGATCTGGTGGCTAAAATGTGCATTTTTATATATGGAAATTAATTGCTAATTTTCCACCTATTTTAAGTGTTTTCATAGACCTGCTGTCCTCGGAATGTTTAAAAAAAAAAATTTAGTGTTCAATGTGTTCTAGTGTTCCCGCTAGTGTGCCAACGGCTCTGCCTACAAGAAAAAGCACAAGTGGATCCGAAAAGTCAGAAACTCCATATTGCTGGACAAGTGCAAACATTGTACAATACACAAGCTGTGACCTTGGAGGCCACGGGGCCCAGCTGCCAGTTAAACAGGACATATAGACATCTGTGTACAAGGAGCATCAGTGCTTTATCAAGTAGTTTTCCTAAAGCAGCTCCAAGGCCACTAAATCCTTCAGATTTCAACATCTAATTCCTGCGACACACTTTGAAGGTTTTGTTCAAAGACTATTTGATCTGGACTGTCTCACAGTTCACAATCATTAACCATTTACACATCAGTCACCAGGAAAGGCTATAAGAAGCTTTAACTTATTAGGCCGCCATTCTTACAATGAAGAATGGATCACCAGTTTAGTCCCCTGAACATTCAAAGAACAGTTTCAAATACAGACTTTTTCCATTTCCTGACAGAGACTTTAGAAGAATATAAAAACTCGGCAACTTTTCCACATTCCTGAAAAATCAACCACACCAACCACTTATACAATCATACAAACACAAATTTTCAGGTGCCTCTTAAGTGTTCTCAATTTAAAACATACCTGTCAGGGGTTTGTGCTGCCCTATCTGAGAGCATGATAGAACAGAGGGGAGAAGCTGAGCTCTGTGATATATAGGGTTATATGATAGAGGAGAGAAGGCTTAGCCTCTGTGGATATAATAGGGTTATATAATAGAGGAGAGAGCTGAGCTCTGTGATATATAGGGTTATATGACAGATGGAGAGAAGCTGAGCTCTGTGATAATAAGGTGTTATATGATAGAGGAGAGGATCTGAAGCTCGAGTGAATCTAGGGGTTTGTATGATAGAGGTAGAGAAGCTTGAGCTCTGTTATATAATAGGGTTATATGATAGAGTTGAGGACTGAGCTCTGTAAATATATAGGGTTATAGATATAGAGAGGAGCTGAGCTCAGTGAAATATAGGGTTCACATGAGATAGGATAGAGCTTACTCTGTGATATATAGGGTTATATTATAGTGTGAGATAAGCTGAGCTTGTGATATGTAGGGATATATGATAGAGGGATAGAATCTTATCTCTGTGATATATATGGTTATATGATAGAGGAGAGGAGCTGAGCCACTGGGGATATATATGGTTTATATGATAGAGGGAGAGAAGCTGAGCTCTGTGATATATAGGGTATAATTATAGAGGAGAGAGCTGAGCTGTGTGATAAATATAGGGTTTATATGATAGAGGAGGGAGAACTGAGCTCTTGATATATAGGGTTATATGATATAGAGAGGAGCTGAGCTCTGTGATATAGAGGGTTACATGATAAGGAGAGGAGCGGAGCTCTGTGATAATAGAGAGTTTTATATGAAGAGGGAGAGAAGCTGAGCTCTGGTGATAATAGGGTTATAATGATAGAGGAGAGGAAGCTGTGCTCTGTGATATATTAGGTTATATGATATATAGAGGGAGTAGAGCTCTTGATATAGAAGGGTTACATGATATAGGAGAGGCGCTGAGCTCTGTGATATATAGGGTTAATATGATCAGAGGGAGAGAAGCTGAGCTCTGTGATATAAAATAGGATAATATGATAGAGGAGTGTAAGCTTGAGCTCTGTGATATGTAGGGATATATATAGAGGGGAGGAGCTGAGCTCTGTGAATATAGGGTTATATGATAGAGGTAGAGAAGCTGAGCTCTGTGATATATAGTGTTATATGATGAGAGGAGCGGAGCTCTGATATATAGCTTCATTGGATTTGAAGCAGGATCTGAGTAATAAGCAGAGTAAAACTTAAAAGCAAAAGTATTGCTGACCATGTTCCCATATAAAAATTGACTCTGAATACATACTAAAACAAGGAAAGTTGTAAATCACTTTACGTGGGTTGGGTGAGCATGACTTTCACGGTCTCTTAATCATCTACAGTGGGTTACAAAAGTTATTTATACCCCTTGAACTGTTTCTTATTTTAAAGCGTTACAGCAGCAAGTATTTGTGAAGTGTTAAGATACATGCTTTTCAAAATTTTTGCAAATTAAAAAAACTGAGCAGTGTAGCGTGCATATGTATTCAGCACCCCTGAGTCAATACTTTGCAGGCCCAATTTTTCTGCCCCCCCAGCTGAAATTTTGGGTTGGGGGGATCTCTTTACTAGGTTTTTATTTGCAGAATCGCTCTAGTTTAGTCACAATGGTCGGTAAATGTTTGTGAATAAAATTTTCAAGTCCTGCCACCGATTGTCAATTGGATTTAGGTATGGACCGTGCCCTGGGCCATCCCTATGTTTGCTGAAAACCCCTTTCCCATTGAAAGTTTTCCCCTGTATGTTTGGGGTTGGTTGTCCTGCGGGGATGGTGAACCAAAGTCCCAGTCCAAGGTTTTTTGGCAGCCTTTAAAACCCCGGTTTTTCCCCCCCCGGGAAATTGGTTGTATCTAGCCCCCTTCCATCTTTCCATCAGCTCTGAGACTTCCCAGTCCCTGCGAAGAAAAGCCCCCCCCCAGAAAGTTTGCTCCCCCCAAAATGCTTCATGGGGTTTTTGGGGGTGTTAAAGGGTCGTGTGCGGTGTTGACTTTCCCCAACACAAAAGCTTTTGGCTTTTTTGGTCTCTTTGGGACCGAAGGCCCCTTCCCCCCCAAAATGTTTTCCTGTGCCCCCAAAATTTGCTTTATGCAAACAGGACTTCTTTTGGCTTTTTTTCCCAAAAAGGGGGTTTTTCTTTCTTCCACTTTTTACTTAAAAAACTAAATTTTAGAGTAGCGGAAAAAATTGCAATAGTTGCCCTTTGCCCATGTGACCCTTTTTAAGATTTAACCTTGGGGCTTTTGGCTGCTATCTAATTAGACCCTTCCCTTTTTCTGGGCTGGTCAGTTTGGGTGCCCCGGCCATTTTCCTTGTGGGTTTTAGCAGTTGTGCCATACCCCTTCCATTTTCAGTTCTGGTTTTGACCCAGTGCTCTGGGGGTGAATGGGCTATTTTTAACACCAAACCCCCCTTGTTTTTACACTTTGAATAACTTTATCCATAAGCTGTCGGTTTTTTCCCTTGGTTTTCATGTGCTTTTTGTTCAAAAATTAATTCTTAACAAACTTCAAAAACGTTTTTTACAAACGCTGTGCTTCTGGAATAAAAATACACATAATGTACTTTTATTTAATTTTGGTGACTTTTTAAGGCAATGGTCAAAAGGGCTTTTATTAAGCGATATCAGGGCCCAGGGGCGGGAATACATAAACACCCCAAACACAACCCAAAAAATTTTTTTAATTTGCAAAAATATAGAAAAGTAGATATTTTCTTTACACTTCATAAAAAACCCCAAAAAATTTTTGATGGGTTTAATATTTAAGTTTGTACCCTATAAAGGTTTAAAAATGGGGCGCAGTGAAAGGGGGTTTTATGAATATTTTTGTTGTTATAATGGAAAACACAAATTCTACCGGGTTTCCTGCAGGCAAAAAATTATAGGAATTTTTTATCTAAAACCCTTTTATTCTCAAGAAACTTAAAAAAAAAGTTTCAAAGATGTACAAAGCCTTTTATAGAAAACATAATTAAAGGGGTTGTCTCATCTCAAATTTCATAGGTGCATGAATAAAGCGTTTTTTTTTTGTCACTTCCCGGGCAAGTGCTTTAATTAGCTATAGTCAGTGTATTCCCCGATTCTCTTTTTTCAGTTTGATTAAATAAATTACCTTTTGTGAAAGGGCCTGAGAAGCTGCTGGGGGTCATATAAACAGTAGAAACAATTACTGTCTTTTGGGCCCGAAAAAATCGATAACACACAAGCTTTCACCCTGCTGTTAGAGAGAAAAAAACAGCAGGGGGGGGAGGGCGGGACACAGGTTTGGGCACTTTTGGGAAAAACCCGAGAGACCTGAGAAGGGGGATAAAATTATTTTTAAACTCCTTAACAAAAAAAAAAATGGAAAACCACAATTATTTGGAAAAAAGTCTTCATTTGTTTTCCCAAAATTTTGAAAGCTATTCTTTTTAGTTTAGGGAACCCCCTTTTAAAATTATACTCAACTAAAGAAAATTTTAAGCACAGGACAACTATGGACAATTACAGGAAATTTCTGTGTCGATATAAGGAGGGAAATAACTGCATTGCCATAGATACAGACTCCAGAGAATGACCTTATTCATGGAAATAAATGGTTAAAGCATCTATAAAATGAACTATTCCACAGAGAAAGAAGCAGCACTTCCACAGAAAACCAATGCAGGGTGCAAGCGGAAAAAGATCCAGGCAAAAAGCCCAAAATAATAGATAGTAATAGAAAACTTTGCAGCACGTCTGCAGGTAGTAGTTTCAAACAAAAAAGTGTTTATTCCCACTTACAAAAAACTAAAGGGTTTAGCCCCCTCACATGACTTTGGCCCTTTTGGGACCGAAAAAACTTTTTTGTTTTGAAACAATTTCCCCGAAGGGGTGCTGAAAGTTTTTTATTAATTTCCCTTTAAATGAAAATAGATGTTTTGAAACGGGGGTCATTTTTTATTTATGAAACCTGCTGATTGTCCCCCAAAGTTTGCGTGTCTGAACACGAGCCGGCGTGTTTTCTATATAAATATCCGTCCCCTTTGAACCCTCACTGTGGATTTACAATGTTTAAAATAAACAGCAAAATAAAAAATAGAATTCCAAAAAGAAAAAAAAAAAAAACGTTTACCCTCACTTAGGACAAAGGGAGGGAATTTCCACCTAATAGATAGTGATTGATGGAAGAAGAAAAGGGGGCTTGAAAAGGAAAAAACCCAAACTGGAAGAAAACAAGGGGAAAAATTTGGGAATATGAGCTTACAAAGGCAATTTTTTTGAAAATAGTCAAGAAGAAGAGTAGGTTAGGGGGGTCACTAAAAATCCCGAAAAAAAAGGGAAAAGATGGGGTGAAAATGCAAAACCCCCTTTTTTGGGGTTTTCTTATAGGAATGAAAAAATTAAGTAGAATGGAAATCATTGCAAGACTCCAAACACAGATGGAGTCAAAATTAAACTTGTAAAGTTTTGAGGTTTTTTTTTTTACTTTTAAAATTTAATTTTTAAAAGGGGGAAAAAAATCTCAATTCATTCACATTTTTAAAATGAGAAACTATTTACGAAATGTTGTGATTATCACAGCTCAAGATTTGTTCATGACTTTTCTACGACCATTATATCATCCAAAACAATCGGATAATCTGGAACCTGTCGAATTCTTCTGTTGCTGTAAGTTTAAAAAAAGGCCCAGTTTTAAAAGGGGAAACCCTGTAAATAGGTTGTCCCCCCCTTGCTGACAAAAGCAAAGGGCTGGGTTGTCAGTGCTTTTTCCCCAGCACTGTGCCCCTTTTTCCCCGAAAATTGCAGCCTTTTTAGGCATTTCCCCCTAAAAACTTATTTATGAGTAGGTGTTTCCCCCACCCACAAAAAGGTTTGCCCGTCCAAAACAGTTTTTCACTTTTTTTCCTAGCTTTTAAAAAGTAATAGGTTTGTCATTGAGGTGGGTGGGGCTAGCCTCAGGGGGGGGGAGTTTGAAAAAAACTGACATTTAAAGGGGCTCTCGAATGACTCTTCTGGCGAAAACTGCGATTTGAAACATTAAATCCGAAAAATAAAGCATCTTACAGAAAAAGGGACACAGGGGCTGGAAACAGAGGTCCCAAACTACCCTTGTTCTGCCCAGAAAAGGGGGCAAAAAAAATGTGACAGGTTTTTTTAACACCATAAAAAGTTTTTCATTCAAACTGTGAGAACAAGCACCAGTCCAAATAGAATTAAAATACATCCATATTTAAATTTTAAATTTTCCCCTTTTAAATAAAGGGACAAAAAAAAAAAAAAAAACAGAGGGAAATTTTTGAATAAAGGGGATGGGTAAAAAACCCTTTTTTTATCTCCCTTTTTAAATTTACAAAAAATCCCCATGTTTTTTTGGACCCATTTTAGGAAAAAATCAGGGCATAAATAAGTGGGAAAAAAAAAAACCCCCAATTCACCCCTTTTAAAACTCAGGAGGGTGGGACGAACCATGGGGGCAACCCCTACAAAAATCCAGGTAAAGAAAATTGTTTTTAAACATCTTCCTTTTAAAAAAAACCCTTTTTTTGAAAGCATTTTTTAAAACAAAAGAAGAACTTTAGCGTTTTTAGGTAAAAAAGTTAGACCCTTTTGTTTTTAGCAAGTTTTTTATTAATTTTGGGGTTTATTTTTTAATTTTTTATTTTGGGCTGGGGCTTGTTCTCACAGTTTGCCCTTTATACCGGGTATTGAAAATGGATTTGGGTCCATATGTTTTTGTTTCCCACATAGAGGGCCCAGTCCGGTTTTTTACTTCTGGGTTTCACCCCCGGGGAGTTTTTGTAAACAACACCCTAAAAAGGGTCACCCCTCCATTAAAAGGGGGTGTCTATTTTTGTTTTTTTTTTTTTTAAATAATTTTTCTGGGCTGCAGTAGTGATTATATATATATTATTATATTTATATAAAAATTTATATATTAAAATATTTTTAAAATATTTATATATATATTTTTTTAAAAAAAAGAATAATTTTTCACCCCCAGTTTTTCCCAAATTCCAAAGAAACAATTTGTCCCCCCTGTTGATTCTTCAGAAAAATATAAAAATTTTGAATCCCGAAATGTGGGGAAAAAGGGTTTAAAAATTCCGGGGGGGCCAAAAAGTTTTTCAAAAGGACTATATATATATTTTTAAAATATATTTTATATATAAAATTTTTTATATATTATATAATATATTTATATATTTTAAAATACACAATATATAACACACATATATATTTATAAAAGCCTTTTCTTATACTTTTTACACAATGTACCAAAAAATTTTTGGGAAAAGGGAATCCTAATCAGGGGGCCCAAAGGAGCCCATCATCCCGACACTTAAATCAAACAGGACACTTAGAGAGGAGCTACGAGGGCCCCCAATCACTGCTTTCCCTTCACTAAAAACATGGAAGAGCAGTACAAAAGGGCATGAAATACAAGGGAAGTAAATGTTTTTAAAGGGGCTACTTTAAACCCCAATCACTGCATGCATCCACTAATACGTGTAAAAGCGTACGGACATGTAGTACCGCCAAAAGTACTGTAGGAGGCGTACTAGAACCCCCAATCACTGCATGCACATCCCCTAATAAAATTTTAAGAGCAGTAACCCGGACAGGTTTGTACCCCCACTGTCCCGTAGAGGGTGCTACTGGGCCCTCAATCACTGCAGGGATTTACTAAAAAACGTAAGGCTAGTACGGACAAGTAGTACAGCCAAATGTACTGTAGAGTGGCTAATAGAACCCCCAATCACGCATGCACTGCCCCAATACATGTAAGAGGGAGTACAGGGCATGTAGTAAAAACACTGTACTGTAGAGAGGCTTACTTGCCACCCATCACTGCCTTTCACCTCACTAAAAATGTAAACAAATAAAGGGGCTTGTTTTTACGGTTTTGCATTGTAGAGAGGGGCTTTTAGACCCCCCCCGGGGAATTCCCCTGGGATGCTTCACTAATACATTTTAAGAGCAGTAAAAAGGGCATGTAGTACCCCCGGCACCCGTAGAGAGGCACTACTAAATGTTTAAACCCCGCTGCACCCACTAATACATGTAAGGGGCAGGGGGCAAGGGCATGTGATCCCCCAGGGACTGTGAGAGGAGTACTAGGAAACCCCCAAAACCCGCATGAATCTCACTAATAAATGAAAAAGGGATTTCAGGGCATGTTGTAAAAGAACTGTTGTTACGGCACCACTGTATTACCACCAAAATGTTAAGACCATGTGCTATTACGTATTGGTGTGAGTTTCAGGTCCATCTACATGGTCCTATGTGGTAAAAATTTTAAAGCAGATCCAGGTCTATTTATAGCAATTTAGAGCAAGGGGATTTCTAAAAACAGAAGGGTGCGAGTCCCCCTTGCACAGATATAGAGGCACATTTATGAATAGTATCTAAGACAGTTGTACATTACATTAGACAGTCTTAGAATACCCCAATAATTTAGGTTTCTCATAAAACCCGGCACAGGGTAAACCCGTCCCAGTCCCGACTTTGTACCCCTTAAGTTTCCCTTTTTTTATGTAAAGAATCGCCAAAACTTTGGTTTAAAAATAACCATGTCCCTTTTTTTCGCGGAACACCCCTTTTAGGAAAAAAAGGCACAAAAAATGTCAGAAACTTGGGCTAAAAAAACATTGTAAAAGGGGTATTTAAAAATGGGAAAGACATTTTTTGGCATAAAAAGGTGCCAGAATTTTGGTTGGGAAACTGCCTTGAAAAAATGTGGCCCCCCAAATTTTCAAATTCTTAAACGGTCACTAATTATATTCAGTGAAAACACAGTATGCAGTAAGCTCGAAAGCTCCCCCTTTTGGGGAAAATAGGGGCAACCCGGGAAGCTATTTTTTTTTTTTTATACTAGGGGCAAAGCAGTGGGTTTTAGGGGTTTTATAGGGAAAGTGTATTATTTATATTATCTACTATTTATCTATATAAAAAAAATTTATTTAAACTTTCCCGCAAACCCTTTTGGTACAAAAACCAAAAAAAAAATTTGTTTTTTAGCCAGTCACAGAACCCAGTTTCGGCCCTCTCACAGAGCCCTTTTAAGCCGAAAAAGTCGGGTTTTGTGACATGTGGCCCAAAAAAAACTAATTGTTTTTTTGATTTTTACCTGAAGTTGTGCTGCGGGGGGGTTTTCAATTTTATATTGTTGGGAAATGTTGCCAAGTTTTTTTTATTTGCTGGCACCCCGTTTGTTTAAAATTTTTTGGGGTGTGCTTTTTCTAAATTATATATATTAATTTATTATTATTTTTATTTTATTTTTTTGAAAAAAAAAAAAAATGGAGTAATCAAAGTGGGGTATTTTGTTCAGGAAACGATTTTTGTGGGCGGCTACCAAAGTCTAAAGGGTTTTAAATGTGGAAGCAAAGATGAAACAGGGCCCAAATCATGAAAAAAACCCCCGCAGAGGAAACTTTCAATTGGGGTTTGGGAACCCGTCCCCCCTTAAAAAAGAGATGGCCATGGTTAAAGTGATCCTTTCAATTAAAGGGAACCCGCTCATTTTTAAGGGAATTTAAAAAAAAGTCCTTTAAACATAAGCCCTAATAAAGCCTTTTACACGTTTAGCCCCAGACGTTTTCCCTCAACTTCCCCCTTTGGGTTTCAAAGACGACAAAATCAAAGGGTTAAATTTAATTTTTGAAGAAAAATTTGTGGGGGTCCGAAAAAAATAAGGCCCCCCCTCCAAAATTTTACGGAAAAAAAAAATTCCTTTAAAAAGCTAAAAAGGGTTTTTCTCCAAATGGTGAAACCGGGTCAAAATACGGGCCCTTGATTTTTCTTAAAACCCCAATTACAATGGGGCATACTGTGGAGTTAAGTTAAACCGGTGTCCCTTTTTCATCATCAGTAAAAGAGCGGGTGGGCACACCGGGTGGCCAGGCAGAGAGGGGGGGGGTGGGGGGGGCACGCGGGGCAGCCATAAAAGGAGAGGGGGGGGGGGGGGGGGGGGGGGCCCCCCGGGGGCGGCCCCGACAGAGAGCGGCAGAGGGGTGGGGCACGGGGGGGCGGTCAGACCGAAGAGCGGCAGAGGGGTGGGGGCAGCGGGGGGGCCCGACAGAGGCGGGAGGGGGGGGGCGCGGGGGGGCCAGACGAGAGCAGCAGGGGGGCAAGCAAGGGGGGGAAAACCCGGGGGGCCCGGGGAGGACGGAGGGGGAAACCCGCGGGGCCCGGGAAAGACAGAGAGCGGCGGGGGGGGGGGGGGCGCGGGGCGGCCCCGAAAAGAGGGGCGGCAGGGGGGGGGGGAACCCCAGGGCGGGCCCGACAGAGAGCGGGAGGAGGGGGGCACGCGGGGCGGCCAGACAGAGAGCGGCAGGGGGGGGCACCCGGGGCGGCCCGGAAAAAAGGAGCGGGAGAGGGGGGGGGGCACCCCCGGGGGGGCCCAAAACAAGAGCGGCAGGGGGGGGCGGGGAAGCGGGGGGGGGGGGGGGGGGGGGGGCCAGACAGAGAGGGCAAAGGGTGGTGGGGGGGGCCCCGGGGGCGGTCAGCAGAGAGCGGCAGAGGGGGGGGGGGGCAAAGGGGGCGGCCCGGGCAGAAGGGGCGGCAGGGGGGGGGGGGGCACGCGGGGCGGGCCAAAAGGAGCCTCAGGGGGGGACGCAGGGGGGGGATGCGGGGCGGGCCCAAAAGCGGCGGGGGGGGGCACCCCGGGGCGGGAAGACAGAGAGCGGAGGGGTGGGGGGGCCCCCGCGGGGCGGCCAGAAGAGACGGAGGGGGGGGGGGGGGGGCCGCAGGGCGGCCAGAAGAGAGGGGAGGAGGGGGGGGACGCCCAGGCGGCCAGACAGAGAGCGGGAGGGGGTTTGGGGGACGCGGGGGGTTTTGGGGGGCCGACAGGGGAGCGGGAGGGGGGAGGGGGCCGCGGGGCGGGGCCCGAAGAAGGGGCGGCCAAGGGGGGGGGGGCCGCGGGGCAGCCAAAAACGGAGGGGGGGGGGGGGGGGGGGGGGGCGACCCGAGAAGGGGGGCAGGGGGGGGGGGGGGGGACGCGGGGCGGCCCGGGCAGAGAGCGGCAGGGGGGGGCAAAGCGGGGCCCGGGCCCGACAGAGGGGCGGCCCGGGGGGGAAAGCGGGGGGGCCAGACAGAGGGGCGGAGAGGGAAACGCGCGGGGGCGGCCAGAACCCGAAAACCCGGGAGAGGGAGGCGCGGGGCCGGGGCCCGACAAGCAAACGGGGAGAGGGAGGCGGGGCGGGGCGGCCAAGGAAAAGAGGCGGCCCGAGGGAAGGGGGGGGGGGGGCGGGGGGCCAGGGCAAAAAGGGGAGAGGGATGCGGGGGGGCGGGCCCAAAACAAGGGGGGGGGGGGGCGGCGGGGGGGGGGGGTGGGCCCGCGGGGGGGCAAGACCGAGAGCGGCAGGGGGGGACGGGGGCGGGGCCAGGCCAAAAAGCGGCGGGGGGGGCCCCCGGGGGGGGGGGCACGCGGGGCGGCCAGACAGAGCGCGGGGGGAGGAGGGCACGCGGGGCGGCCAGACAGAGCGCGGGGGGGGAGGGCACGCGGGGCGGCCAGACACAGCGCCGGGGGAGGGGGGCCCGCGGGGCGGGCCAGACAGAGCGGGGGGGGGGAGGAGGGGACCGGGGGGGGCGGCCAGACAGGCGCGGGGGGAAAAAGGGGAAAGCCGGGGCGGTTTAGACGAGCCGGCCAAAGGGGGGCATGCGGGGGGGGGCCAGGGCAGAGTATTAAAACGGAAACAGGGGGACAGGGTTAGGAACCCAAAACACCTTTGGTGGCCAGCATAGCCCCAAAAACGAGATGGGTTTTGGAAAAAGGCGTACACTGTTTAATTTTTCCCTTTCTTCACGTTGATCAAATTTTAAGGTTTTTTAAATGATTAAAAACGAAGATCTTTGGTAATGGAAAGCAAGGAGGTTTAAAGATTAACGTGTGCAGGGTAATGTGACATGACAGACCCCGGCACGGAGATGTGGAGCAGGAAACAGATTGCAGTATTTACATCCTGTGAAGTTAAACACCGGCTACCGCATTCGCTTACAGAAAGCATCTCAGCAAAATCTCCAGTGTCTTTTGCATGTGTAGACAGAGTACAGTGCAGGTGGATCAAACCAGCCACAGCGTCATAGTCACAATTTGTTTATCAAAATCAATGGGATTACCGGTTCTCAGTTTTGCTGCTGATAATCAAAGTATGTCTGAAGGGTTTTGCCCATGTCTGATGCCCAGAATAAAAAAAAAAAAAATACATCAAACAGGTCAGACGAGAGGTCACATGTGCTACATAAGGTAAAAGAGGAACAGAGATCCAAGTCTGTTCATGGATAGGACCCTATTAACAAAATGTATAATTGCTCCTATGACTCCACTTAGACCCTTGTGTGGATTAGGAGAGCTGCCAAGGAAGTTCAGTGCCTGGTCTGTTCGACTCTCCCTGGCAAAGTTTCGTATAGTCATTCATTGCCAAGTCCGATTCCTTTAAGAAAGGGTTTTGATGTTCAGAGAAGCCTTATATAACCAGGAAGCATAATCGGCAATACAAAAGTCTGCTGACAGCTATGTACAGAGCCAAGTCACTGTGAATGAAATTTATGAATAAACCGACAACCGTATATCCGGTTTCTCCGAAAATAAGACCTACCCCGCAAATAAGCCCTAGCGTGATTTCTCAGGATTTTTGGAATATGCTCAAAAGGAGAAGATCCACTCTAAAAATAATTGCTAGCTACAGATCATTAAAAAAAAGTGTCCAGGCAGCTGGACAGATACAGTAGACCCTACATCAAGGTAAGCAGACACCCCCAAAAGACCCTATAATAAGAGTTGGGTAGTGCCAGGTTCACCGCAGAACATCGGTGGAACAGCCAGTGACCGGACAGTGAGGCAGATCTGTGTGTGAGAGACAATCGGCACTTGCTACCTCTGATTGTTTTAGTGGTAAGGGGGTCTAATAAGTGTGATTCTTTTTTAAGGGGTGAGGTGGGTGCCTGCTTTTTTGGTGAAGGTGAAGAACCTTAACAATTTTTCATGTATTCTTAGTAGCAGAAATGCTTTTCCAAAAATTCTTATGTCCCTTTTGATAGTTTTTTTTAGTGCTAGTGGAGTGCTGCTGATATTGGATTGTGTTTGTATGTTACTGCCACACCACTGTGCACCTATGCTCATTTTTTTCCAAAAAGTTTTTGGGGATGTGCAGACCATATATTGCTTTCTAGACTGTTTGTATGGGGGGGAGCGGCTGCCCCCTCTTTGGTTTTCTTGCACTCCACCCACCTGCAAAGGCTTTTACATCAATGCAGAGTAACTTGTAGCTGGAGCCCTCTCTCCCTGAAGTTTGGAGGTCTAAACAGGCACCAAGAGAGGTATCAGTAGAGTAGGTTCCCATCTGTACTGAGGTCGCCTTGCTGATGGGAGGTGGGCTTAAGCAGTTTTGATCAAAAATGTGAACTAAGAACCTCAAACATTTTCATGTATTCTTAGTAGCAGAAATGCTTTTCCAAAAACTCCTATGTTCTTTTTGATAGTTTTTTTTAGTGCTAATAGAGTGCTGCCGATATTGGATTGTGTTTGTATGTTTCTGCCACACCAATGTGCACCTATGCTCATTTCTTTCAAAAAAGTTTTTGGGGATGTCCAGACCAAATATGGTTTTCTAGACTGCTTTTTTTGGTGAAGGGTGTCGGTTTTTCTTGTTGACTAGACATCCACCATTTACTGTGGTAAAGTACTGTATGTATCGGTAAACAGAGGAACAAAAAATAAGACATCCCCTGAAAATAAGCCCCAACCCATCTTCTGGAGCAAAAAATAATATAAGATCCTGTCTTATTTTCAGAGAAATACAGTATTACCATCCACTGGGATGTATCCCTGCATAGTTTGACATTGTCCAACAGGTGCTAGGTGTATCACAGTGTGTAGGACACACCCTATGTACAGGGGAAGATTATACCAGTTGTCAGCTTAAAAGAGTTGTCTCACTACAGGCTTTCAGCCTACCTCAGTGTGTCTGGCAGCATAGGATTTTTGAATTCAGGGGCGTGCTTCTTGTCAGCCTCTTCTCCTCTCCCTTCCCCCCATCCCCACAGCACACAGACAGTTCTCCTCCTAGACTGCAGTAACTTCTATACAGCAGGGGGATGGCGAGGGGGTTTGCTGCCAGAGTTAACCCTGTGTGTGCCTGCCTAGATCTGCTGCTTACTGCTGAATCAGCTGCACTGTGCTGCTGCTGTGGCTGAGCTCTTGCTGCTCCTCTCCATAGAGTCAGGAGACTGCAGGGAGAGGGCTGATCTATGAGTGTGGAGAGGTCTGTGAAGCTGTGTATGCTAATAGCAGAGCAGGGGAGATGTACCCACTGCTTATCATACAAATCTCCAAGGACATCTCAAGCAACAACAAACAAACCCTGTCAGAACAGACACAGGGCAGCTGTGAAGTGTGTTACTATAATCACCATGTGTCACTAATACAGCTGAGCAGGGAGGGATATGAACCGTTCACATGCCCCCCTGATCTGTTCTATTAGTATAGTCAAAGCTCCACAGAAACATCATGATTATAGCAACACACTTCACTGCTATCACATCGTACTGACCACAGATCAGCCTCACCTCTGCTCTCCTCAATCTGTGTAGGGAGCAGGAGGGATCAGGCACAAACAGGGTTAATCCACACAGACACAGAAGCCAGAGCCCTCCCCCCTCCCTTCCCTACAGAAGCATACTGTGCTGGAGAGGCTCTGTGCTTCCACATGTATTGAGAAGCTGATGAGTCACCAGCACTGACAGCCAGTGAGATAAAGATCAACAGGTCGGCTGCTATAGTGATTTGAGGAGCTGATGCACTCCTACTACCAGAGATAACTCAAAATCAGTAGGACATTTGTAATGAACGTATATTGCAAAGCTGCTTGTTTTTTAAAGATATTTTAATTAAAACCCAATCATTGTAGCGAGACAACCCCTTTAACTTAAATTTCTATGAGGAACAAAATAAGAAGTGCGAAAATAATTAGAAGTACATGGGCTATACTGGTGGTAGAATTCACGTGTTACATATGATATTGTAATGTGTCGCCATCAGGATCTACTATACTGATGAAAGGAATTTCTTGTACCTTTTTTTTTCTGTGTTTTATTCTGATATTCCAACCAGTCATCCATTTGCTCTTCAATGTCCTCAATGCTGACGCCTTGATCGTACATCGGGACATAAGCACCAAAATTAGAATCAGTTGCTGAATAAACAGGAAATTCGGATTTTGGCTTTTTCACTTTTGGCTTCTTCTCTTCTGCAAACATAAAGCAAATCAAAGGAAACCATGTAAAATATTTCTAGCAACGGTTCACTGCTAAGAATATTGCGCAGTTTCGGGTTACTTCACACCTTCGTCATAATCTAGTGGTGCATAACAGAGCCCAGAAATATTGAACGGGGCCTGTCATTTTGATAGAGATAAACAGCACTGCAAGCAAGCTATTTTATCCACCAAACAAGACAAGATCTGCAACAGACAACAATACACCCTAATGTACAGCTTTAGAAGGGTTGGCCTACTCCTCAGAAAAACTTAAATAACCAACAATTTTCTTTCCTCTATCATATAACCCAGGCATCCTCAAACTGTGGCCCTCCAGCTGTTGGGGAACTACAACTCCCATCATGCATTTATATAATCCTATATACCACAGAGCTCAGCTCCTCTCTTCTATCATATAACCCTATAGATCACAGAACTCAGCTCCTCTCCTCTATCATAACCCTATATATCACAGAGCTCAGCTTCTCTCCCTCTATCATATAACCCTATAAATCACAGAGCTCAGCTTCTCTCCTCTATCATATATCCCTATATATGACAGAGCTCAGCTCCTCTCAGCTCACAGCTGATCTCAGCCACACCACGTCCAAGACCGCTACATAGATTTAAGAAAATGTTTTTTCCTTTTTGAATGCACTTTTTTTTTTTAAATTAACTCAAATTTTTAACATGTGAAATTTAAGAAAACTGTGAAAAAAACACATGCATTAACACATGCATTTTATGAAAAACAAATGCATTTTTAATGTGTTTTTATGCACACAACAATATGTGAACCCAGCCTTAATGGGACCCAAAAGGGTCTAGTGCCTATATACCTGGCAGATCCTCAACAGGATTGATTTTTGCTGTTAAATCTACTTGTGGTTACTGCAGCTGGCAAACAGAAATCCTCCAAAATTAGATGCACTTGACTGAGAATGTACATGTAACTCAACTATAAGTGTTGGTACATGTTTGGCGATTGTTTATTTTCCAAAACCCTGGCACAATCATGCAGTTTTGTGAGATTCCAGAAAGCCACAGCAAAAAATTTAATATTACTGAGATGTGTATACACAGCCTAAGATTTTTTTTTTTTTTTTTTTTTTGTGTTTTTACTGGATTTTAAAAAAAAAAAAAAAACTTTTTTTCAGTCGGTTTTACAGACGATTT
Source organism: Phyllomedusa bahiana (assembly GCA_025379985.1). Classification (NCBI taxonomy): domain Eukaryota; kingdom Metazoa; phylum Chordata; class Amphibia; order Anura; family Hylidae; genus Phyllomedusa; species Phyllomedusa bahiana. The sequence goes on from JAODAL010017730.1 coordinate 33,122, forward strand.
TCGGATTTGAAAACAGTCTTTAAACTGACAGTCAACGTTTTACATTGATTTAAATAGAAAACCCGCGCAGTAGTCCCCACTGCATGAAGTTATCCGCCGGTTTTTGACAATGCTGCCGTTCCTAAAAACATGTTCATTCTTCCACCCAGTTTTGGGGCAGAACATGAACATGTGGGTGTGAAAGGGGACGGCTTGATTCTGCAAACCACGGGCAAAAGCCGTCCCCCTATGTGCCAAAAAAAAGACAAACTCCAACCGGTATTTTGTCTTTCCCGTGGGAACACACCCTAAGGGCATGGGCCCCCGGCACGGTTTTCGGGCCCGGGTTTTTTTAGACCGCCTAAAAAAACCGGCCCCAAAATGAGCACAATTGTGCCTAGGAAAACCCGTGCAGCGGTCCCCACTGCACGGGTTTTCCGCCTGGCGGTTTTTCCACCGGCGGTAAAACATTGAGCAAAACACCATCTTCCGTCCAGTTTTCGGACGGAATATGTGCTTCTCAATGGGAGGGGGGAGGGCTCTTCTCCGCTCGTTGCGGAAAAAAGCTGTGCCGTTCCACACCCCCTCCCCCCCCCGCCCTGTGGGGACGGGCGCAAAACAGGACAAATACCGGCAGGCAAACCGGCCGGTATTTGTCCTTTGCCGCGGGATGTGCTCTTAGGGGTTTTTGCCACTAGAGATTTTATACCTACTTTCAACTACCGGGCGTTGTCGAGGGTCCGTCTTTTTACAGAAATAGCACTAAAACTAGGTGGTGCTATTGCTGCGCTTCAGTTTCAAATAAATAGGACTGAGATGTAATTCCACAAATGGCCCATGGACAAGCGTGGCGCTATTTTGATTCCTAAAGCTCATCCTAATCTGTAATACACACCAGAGTACATAATCTCATTTTAGCCCTTCGCCTCCCTGGTGCCCTATAATGTAGTTGAGCACCATCAAGTGTAATGTCAGGCAGGGTGCAGGCAACCATGATGCTCATACATGAAGCAACTTACTTATCAGTGACTCCAGCTCTGCTTGGGCTTCGGCCTCCTCTTTTTCTTTCATTTTTTTCTCATTGTATTCAGCATAAAACTGCTTTGCATCCTGTATAATGATTGAAATGAAAGGGTTTGATCATCACGCACATTTTCCACAGAAACGCTGCTTGGAGGGTCTTCCCTTCCTCTATTAACACCCCAAAAAGAATCTATTGCTTTTCTGATCAGGAACATTTCTCACATCTGAGTGACAAGTGGTATAATGCACCTTCTCCGACATCCTGCAAGTGAGAAATTCACATCTACTTCACTTAAAGCCGGAAAATCTGACTTCAGCAAGCGTGAAACATTAGATCGTTTTGTAATTAACTTAATTTGCAAATCTTGTTCCCATGTGGAGATCTCAGGGATGGGTTTATTATGAGAAAATGTGTTTAGCCACAGACGCATACGGCCATAGGGGTGATCTTCATGTGGGGTGCTCCAAGCAGAAGAACGCATCTCATGCATCATCTCACCTTAAAGAAGACCTGTTGATGCTTCCTGACTTGTCTATGTTAGTAAATCCGTGTGTTCCCTGTGACATAACAATTCTGGAGCCTCTTCTCTTATATCTCTGTGTTGTGCTGTTCCTCTGTTACTCCTCCTAGAAATTCTTACCAACCTGTCAACTGGGTGTTACCAACTAGGGAGGAGGGTGTCCTGCACAGTCTGATATTGTCCAATCAGAGCTGAGAAAGTCAGTGTGTGGAGGGACACGCCCTTCTGAAAACTGGAATGGTGACACCCATCTGACAGACTCAGGAACATTTCTAGGAAGAACAGAGGAACAGCACAACACAGAGATATAAGAGAAGAGGCTCCAGAATTGTTATATCACCGGGAACACAAGGATTTATTGAAAACGATGTCAGAGGATGTCTCAGACCCTCTTTAAGCTCCCACCTTATAAAAGGCCAAATTCATAGGCGCCTTTCACGCAACTGAGGCCAAGAGAGGGTCCTGTCTCAGTACATGAGGGTATGTTTATTTTTTTGCCTATATGGAAAAATGTCGCTGCATCCAATAAAACAAAGTATACCACGCATTATACATTTTCTGACAATGGGAGCCTATGGGTGATGGATGGCACTTTATAGAAAGGCATATGGGGCTATATATCAGGATATCTTCCCATTGGTTGCAGTACCAAGATAGGCTATCAAACTTGGAGTTATTCAGCTTAAAAAAAAAAAAAAAACAGCCAAGGATATGTTCAAACGGCTGATTTGGGTGATGTTTAGGCGTGGGTTCCGCCCCCAAGACAGCGTCAGATATGACTCAAATGCCCCCGTTTATTTTAATTGATTCCCATGTAAATCTGCGTCATCGTTCACACAGGACGTGGTTTTTATGCGCGTTTTGCTCACTTATTTTGCACACCGCTTCAGCGCTGAAAAATAAGTGACGTCAATTCTTGAGGCGTTTTCAATGAGTAAAATGCCCATAGGAATCAACGAAGTGTGGAGTGTTTTTTTATGTTGTCTTGGACGCAGTTCTGCTTCCAAAAACTGCCCTGACGTGTAACTTGTATGGGTGCTTCAGAAAGAAAAAAAACGTGCTGAAAAACCATGTGGGAAAAAAACCTCAAAGGACTCATCTGAAAACCGCCTCATGAGCATCAGTTTTCAGACAAGTATATAAAGCCGATTTTGATGCTAAAAAATCATCGTCAAATCATCCTAGTGAACATACCCTTAGGGGCGATTAAATTACCATGTATAAATATGTGAAAGGACAGTGCAAGATCTCTTGGATGATCTTTTAACACCTAGGCCAGTAACAACGACAAGGCAGCATCCTCTACTTCTAGAGGAAAGGTGGTTTCACCATCATCATAAACGTGGATTCTTTACCGTGAGAGCAGTGACACTATGGAGCTCGCTGCCGCAAGAGGTTATTGAACGAGTTCAGGAACGATTTAGATGCATTTCTTGAAAAGTATAATATAACATGGGGGAGAGATTCTGGAGGACGTTGAACCAGGATTATTCGGATTGCCAGATTTGGAGTTGGGAAGGAATTTTTTCTCTTGTATGGAACAATTGGCATCCTCCTCATAGGAGTTTTTGCTTTCCTCTGGATCAATACCATAGGGTTACAGGTCTATTGACCTGTGTCTTTTTCCAATATTATCTTCTATGTTACTATACATACCCCCAATGGACACTGCAAAATTCAGTGTAACAAAGCTTTAGGAGTCACTTTGTAGGCATTTTATCTACAAGGTCCGATTGGGTTTGGGGAAAGAGTTCCAGCTTGCTTGGCTATTTCTTTAACCTCACAGATCACAATGCTGCAGCCAACCACTGGCATCAGCGATCTCCTCTTGTATGAATTGCACATGACCACTGAAGCCAGTGACCAACTGCAGAGCCACGTGACTAATAAATAGTGCATAAATGCAAAAGAAAAAACAGAAGGCGCTGCTAGTGTATCAATGAGATTGTGCTAAAAAGGCAGGTGTCAGTATAACACTAACCTGATATACAGTTGAAACCAGAAGAAACATGAACAGCCACCTATCCCGTCTCTAAGTGGATGCAGATTAGCATCAGAGGACCCCAGTGCTTTGATCAGCATTGGTTAGGAAACATAGTTCCAGAATTAGGTTGGGTTCACACTGCGCTTGTGGTCCCATTTTGGACACCCACTGCTGGTATCCATAGGGAACAACGATCAACCATGCTATTTTGTGCAGCACAGAAAGCGCTCACTGTCAGGAGACCGAGCAAGTGTAGTCTAAAAGTGACATTTGCACTGTTGTCCCCTATGGACCTGCCACAAGATCCCGACAGATATCAGCATTGGAAGCCCTAAACGAGAAGATAAGTGCAGTGTGAACCAAACTCTGGCTATGTATTTTGTGGCGCATTTTGCCAAATATTTGGAGCGTACTGTGCTTTAATACGTGCAAAATGCACCCCAATCATTACGGTAATCCATAGCTCTCATAGAGAACTATGGATTACGCCTCCTCTCCCCGGGCGTACAATACAATGTCTATGGGGCCGGCAGGCTGCCAGCCCCCCCGCGCCGGGGGAGTACGCGCCAATCAGCGCGACTCTCAAATCAACCCCCAATTAAGCCGTGTAAACATACCCTAAGGGAAAAAAAGGACACGTACGAAAACATACTTGATCTAAGACTTTCTTTGTTGCCCATAGCAATCAGAGATCCCCTTTCATTTCATATAGTGCTCTGAAAAAATGAAACGGGTGCTCTGATTGGTTGCTATGGACAACAAAGAAAGTCTTAGACCAGCACAGTTTTCATACATGTCCCCCAAAGTGTTTTGTTTTCTAGACACAGCACCACTCCTGTGCAAAGGCCATGCCTGGTACTGCAATTCGTCACACTTGAGGAAATAAACCCATGGACATATATTTGTACAAGAAAAGTTGCATAGTTTAACATTTTTGCATATTCTACCTAAATGAGCTGCCTTAAGATATAAACCAGATACTGTATGAGATGCGCAAATGTTTGCAAATGAAAGTATCTAAATAAAACATTTTAACATTTGCCACAGGCAACTCCATAGCACAATGTGCCCTAGTTTATACATAACCCCAGTTACATCTAATAGCTGCTACATCACTCGTTTGTTGAGAACATAACATTTTTGCTTCTAGCGGCTTTTTATTAAGTTCTCCTCCAGGAGGATGAAAACTGACTCTCTAGTGCCACCTATTGAAAGAAGACAATGTCTGACCCTTAAAGGAAAATTAAATCATAATTCCAGTGACCCCGGGGGTTTCCAGGTTCCTGCTCCTCATCAGTACAGAGCAGCAGACTACTGGGCTGGGTGAGAGGGCTCGTGTTTTTCCTCATGGAGAGCACCAACTGCCACAGGGGGTCTTTTAGGACACGCAATGCTCCCTGGGGGAAAAAGTATGCAAATAAGCTCACCTAGAGAAGGAAGAAAGCCGTCTCTCTGGTGACCTCTATTGGAGGAAGCTAACCTACAAATCGGTGCCTGAATCGTAGTTTTAAAACAGGACTAGCTGCAGTATGTCAAGGGTACTGACACTTTAATAGGGGCTTAAATGTATTGAAGTAAATAAGCTGTAAATATAGAGGTTCCCCAACATACAATATTAATTGGTCCCGGGATGAACATTGTATGCTGAAACCATAACAAATCCTTACACTGAGAAAGAGCTGCTGGAAAGGACTTCTTTGGATCATGGACCTTATATACAATGTACTAGAAAATAGGGAAATGGGGCCCTCACCTGGTGCCCAAAGGAGCCACTCATCCCGGCACATGTAAGAGCAGTACAGGACATGTAGTACTGCACTGTGCAGTAGAGGAGCTACTAGACCGCCAATCACTGCATGCACCTCACTAATACATGCAAGAGCAGTACAGGACATGTAGTACTGCACTGTACTGTAGATATTAGCTACTAGACCATCAATCACTGCATGCACCTCACTAATACATGCAAGAGCAGTACAGGATATGTAGTACCGCACTGTACTGTAGAGAGGCGCTCCTGGACCCCCAATCACAGCATGCACCTCACTAATGCATGTAAAAGCAGTACAGGACATGTAGTACCACACTGTACTGTAGAGAGATGCTACTAGATTGCCAATCACTGCATGCACGTCAATAATACATGTAAGAGCAGTACAGGACGTGTAGTACCACACTGTACAGTAGAGGAGCTACTAGACCGCCAATCACTGCATGCACCTCACTAATACATGTAAGAGCAGTACAGGACATGTAGTACCGCACTGTGCTGTAGAGAGGCGCTATAGACCCCCAATCACTGCATGCACCTCACTAATACATGTAAGAGCAGTACAGGACATGTAGTACCGCACTGTGCTGTAGAGAGGCGCTACTAGACTGCCAATCACTGCATGCACTAATAAATGTCCCTCCACCCCCAGTCCCTCACTGATTATGTCATGTTCATAGTTCACATAATGCTGCAGCCAATCTCTAACCTTTATGGTTACATTGTGTACATGCTTGGAGCATCATGTGATCTATAAACTTTGAAGTCAACCGTGAGAGTCAGGGGTGGAATACTAAAGCTCTGGTGGTGATTGGAAAGCCAAAAATAGATTAATTTTCTTTTTTGGCACAACGGCACATTTTGGTCTCAGTCGCAGATCATGGGTCCTTCAACAGGATAATGACCCAAGAGTGGCTAAGAGCAATATTAAAGGGGTTTTGCCACGATCTCATTTCATGCCTCCTGCATCCAGCTCTTTAGCTCTGTGTGCTCAGAAGGGGGCGTGTGTGATTTGTTTGAATTGCCTATCATGTGACCCAGCAGGATGACATCACCAGGCCTTTCATCTCTGTAGTCAAAGAAAGGTCTGTTTATGTACAGAGGTACAAGTAGCTACATTGTAGCTTAGAGGTAATGCTTTTTACCTCCCAACACAAGGGTCCTCGGTTCAAATCCCTGCAGGAACCAAACGTGTGGATTTTTTTTCTCTATCAATGCACAGACCTCATTGAGGTTTCCTTTTTATGTATTTGCACTGTTTGACTAATTACTGAGAAGCACAGAGGACGGGAGTAGAGTGACAGCACCTGGGGTTTGAACACTCAGTAGTTGCCTGAGAGGAGAAGTGATGTCTGAGCATGTGTGACCAGGACTGAGGAGCTCTCAGCCCTGGTCGTATCCCCTGGAGACAAACTGTAAACAATGGATCACTAAAAGGGCAGCTAAAACAAAAACGGTGCAGAATTTTAAATAACAATGAATGGTGAAAATGTTTATTATTTAATTTGCAAGCTTCCCACATCAATTTTACTTTTTGGCAAAACCCCTTTAAGGGTGCCATCATTTTAGTCCAGGCCAGTTTCATTAGTTTGCTTTTTAAAATTTTCGTTTGTATCATAACTCAACTAAAAAGCATATGTATGTCTATACATTCTATATCTTGTGTATACATATATACACACATATATATATATATATATATATATATATATATACACACACACATACATACACACACACACCATATATACTCGAGTATAAGCAGAGTTTTTCAGCACAAAAAATATGTGCTGAAAAATCTCCCCTCGGCTTATACTCGAGTCACTGTCAGCGCTCAGGCGCTGCGATGGCCCGTGCGCCAGCAGGGAAACTTCTGCTACATGCAACTCCTCAGGGAGCGCATATAGCAGAATCCCGAGTAAGCAGCATGCAGGTAAAGAGATACCAGGTGAAGAGATACCACTGCGGGGCAGAGAGCGAGCGCTCCCTGCGCCGCAGTGGACTCCAGACGGCCGCAAGTCCGGAGTTTCTGGCATAGGCAGCGTGTGTCTTCTCGCTACGTGCGCGACCTGATGACATCACCCGCCTGTGCCATGAAGACAGAGGAGAGCGTGCGGGAGGCCGGACAGCGAGGAGGCGGAGCGGCAGGGGACCGAGGTAAGTGTTTGTATTTGTTTTTTCTACTAACCCAGGCTATACCGGCTTTAGGGGACATATACCTGCCTTTCAGGGACATATCCTGCCTATACCGCCTACCTAGAAGGACATTATACCTGCCTAATGGGGACATATACACTGCCTATACCCCTACCTAGACAGGACATATATCCTTGCCCCTATAACTCCACTGCCTATTCCTGCCCCTATGGGGACATATACCTGCCTATACCTACCTATAACGGGACATAATTACCCTTGCCTATTCCTGTCTATGGGGACATATACCTGCCTATGTATTTTTAATGGTATCCATTTTTATTTTTTAAATTCACCAGTAGCCGCTGCATTTTCCACCCTAGGCTTATACTCGAGTCAATACGTTTTCCCAGTTTTTTTTGTGGCAAAAGTAGGTGCCTCGGCTTATACTCGGGTCGGCTTATACTATAGTATATACGGTATATATACAAACAAATATATATGTGTGTATATTAGTATGCCGTTCTTTTTTGCAGTCCAGGGGTACTTTATGCTGTGGTTCTTGCCTCTAAGGCTAGGTTCACACGGCTTAATTGCGAGATGTAATTACGCCCCACAATTACGCCGTGTGGCTGGGAGGGGGGGTCGGCACCTCGCCGGCCCATAGACATTCATTGCCAGCGGCGCGTATACACCGCTGGTAATTCACATGTCACTCATCTCCCCCCTCGGCGTATTCGCTGAGCAGGGAGAGGAGACGTAATCCATAGATCTCTATTAGAACTATGGATTACTGTAGTTACTAGGACGTATTCAGCCCGTAATTTGCGCAGTCCGGCATGTAATTACAGATTGAAATACGTCCAGGTTTAAGCCGTGTGAACATGGCCTAACAGTAAGCAACGTATACCGTACAGTGTAAAGGATGTGCATGCATATGTACATACAGATATATCTGTATATGTGTGTGTGTGTATATATATATATATATATAATATATATATAATATATATATATATATATATATATATACACATACACACATATACATACACACACAAATATAGTATATATACACATACATACACGCATATATAAATATCTATATTTAAATACACTCACATGCATGCACATCCCTGCTCTGCACGGTATGCATTGCTTACTGTTAGAGGCAAGAACCACAGCATAAAGTACCCCTGGACTGCAAAAAAGAGGCATACTAGATAGATATTGGAATATAATCGTATATTCAATGAATGATTTTGGCTTAAAATGTGGGAAGATACTACTGATCATGTTTCTACCTAGCAAAACACTGGCAAGCTTCCTATAACAGCTCTATAGCAAGAAGCAGTGCAGGTTACGTTTTTATAGATGTATCAGCGTCGCTGGTATCAGCCTCCCCTGACAGATCCCATCAAGAATAGGACTGCTGTTGTCTACATCTGGACAGCCTGTTATTACCTGTTGTGAGAATTATTACAGCACCATATCATCAGTGTTTTCATATGAAGGATATAACTACAAGAATGACAGCTGCCAACGTGCACTGAACATAAGGCATGTAATCACAATAGAACTGGTGCTTTTTTCAGATGGAAAAATAGATCTAAGAAACCTCAGACGTTAAATTTCAACATACGAGAAAGCAATATGGCAATATGGAGGAACACCCCCAAGAAGAGCGCTTGTTTAATCTGCACAACCTCCGCGTTACAAAGGGTAGAAAAGGTAGGCATTAGCGTGCGAACGCTTCCATGTCCAATTACGCTGTTCTGCATTGACATAGCACTTACCTGGAATAGCTGTGGCAATGATCTGACTGTGAGATAAAACCAGAGGCCCAGCTTAAAAGGAAGCAAATCGCGCCACTGTGGTTTTTCGAGGTCCCTTTAAACATAGAGAGGAAGAAAAGCAAGATCAAAACAAGATCAAGAGAAGACAAATACAAAAATGCAACAATATGGAAAGGAAACACAGGAAGCAAATAGAATGGCTACAAATAAGGGGCCGTTCACACGGCACAGCGCAAATACCGGTTGGAAATCCCGACTGGTATTTGCACTGTTTTCGGGCTGTGCACATGGCCACGGGGGGACGGCTGTTCTCCGCAGTTTGCAGAGAAAAGCCCTACCTCTTCGCAATAACGTCCGCTGTCTCTGACATCATGTTCTCTCTCCATCTGAAACTAAACCTCACTAAAACCGAACTTCTTGTCTTTCCGCCATCTTCTAACCACCCCTACCCTGCCATTTCTGTCTCAGTGTGTGGCACCACCACAACTCCTAGGCAGCAGGCCCGCTGTCTTGGGTTTATTCTAGATTCTGATCTGTCTTTCAACCCCTATATCCAATCCCTTGCCCGCTCCTGTCCCCTGCACCTCAAGAACATCTCCAAAATCTGTACTTTTCTCACTGTGGAAACAACCCAGACTCTTATTGTTGTTCTCATTCATTCTCGTCTTGACTACTGCAACTCCCTACTTATCGGTCTCCCTCTCTGTAAACTCTCCCCTCTCCAATCTGTCCTGAATGCAGCAGTCAGGCTTGTCTTTCTTTCCAGCCGCTATACTGATGCCTCTACCCTGTGTCAGTCACTGCACTGGTTACCCATCCAGTACAGAATACAGCATAAATGAATCACTCTCACCCATAAAGCTCTCCACAGCGCTGCACCCCCATACATCCCCTCCCGCATCTCTGTCTACCACCCTACCCGCTCTGCTGATGAGATCAGATTACATTCCACAATCATCCGAACCTCCAATGCCCGTCTCCAAGATTTCACACGTGCTGCACCCATTCGCTGGCACAAGCGCCCGCGGACAATCAGGCACACTCACAACCCTCTTAGTTTTAAGAGGGCCCTAAGAACACCTCTTCTCAGTCTGGCCTACCAAGAGCCCTAATTTCTAACCCCCACCTGCTATCACACCTATCTGTCACTCCCAACACTTGGTCACTCACAGGCACTTATCTGTATATAGATGTACTGTCAGGGTGGCAGGGTCACCCAACTTTTATGTAAACCACCTCCTATTTATGTAACAAGGCTGGACCATTGTAAACTCCGCACTTCTTAACCCTTTGTCTCACCCATACACCCTAATAGATTGTAAGCTCTCGCGAGCAGGGCCCTCACACCTTGTGTCTCATCTGTAAGTTCTTTCAATGTGTAATGTCTGTATGTATACCCTCTAAATTGTAAAGTGCTGCGGAATATGTTGGCGCTATAGAAATAAAAATTATTATTACTAATGTGTTCATATTCCCACCAAAAAATGGGCGGAAGAATGAACATGTTCTATGATTTTTGGACCGCCGGTGGTCTGAAGAACCGCCTGGCGGAAAACCTGTGCGGTGGGGACAAGCCCTAAGACTAGACCTAACAGCAGAGCCCGTACATCGCCAAAATAGGAGGGAAAATGTCAATAACCAAGACTCCTAACAAGACCTTACAATCCGGTTAGCTTATATCCAGCACGGTTCCATAGCAATGCCATTACAGTATAAGTGGAAACCCAAGCAAATAAGAAGAATGTCCTAATTACATCTGAGCTCAAAGCCTCAGTGCTACAAAGGAACGGAACAAAGCAATGAATATACACGGCACCTCTGTACTGCCTGGAAAAGTCTGGGGGTCGTTCGCAATACAGGAGCGGTGAGACCTGCAACGATCAAAGGTTTATGGCATATCCTGTCAAACAGCCATAAATGTCTGAGATGGGAATACACCTATATAATAGAAATAAGTCATGCACACCTTAGGAGAATACAAGGTCAGAGGGTGCTCTGGTGTAAAGGGTCCAAGGACCAATATATCAATAGTAAAGATATACACCGCCACACCAAAATTATGCAAAAAGAGAGTTTTATTTACAGGAAAAGCAATAATATGCCGAAATGCTCCATAAGTGTGTCAAAATTAACAGTAAGTATCTGATTACTGCACAAAATTCAAAAGTAGAATAATGTGCAGGCCTTTATCAAACCACATCTGTAGCAAGGAAAACCGGGCATATAAGGGTAGTGGCAGCAATATGGGGAGAATTCTTGAAAAATGATCCGTGACTCACGGGGAGGAAAAAATAAGGAATCGCACTAAGGGAATCCCGAGCAATGCCGGCAGGTAGGGAATACACCAAAAGGGACTTGAAATTAGGTTTACATAACCAATCTCCTTCCGGTAACCCATGTCATGCTGGATGTGCTGTTACACTACTTTCACAGTCTTTAACAGTGTTATTTGCACACAAGCTCCTATTCACACAACAGTGGTCAGAAGAGTGTTGTTTAGGCCTTCATCAGGGGCACAAAAAACAATTTTCATCAATCCAAACAATTAAAGGGGTTGTCCACTTTATATGTTTTTATTATGTATATCATAGGAAATCATACAATTTTCCAATATACAAGTATTAACAATTCTGCTCCTTTGGCTCTTTCATACCATAACACTAGGCCCCTTTCTAGAGGAAAAAGGGAAAAAAAAAAAAAAAAATGGTACAGCCACCATCCCTATCCATAGCAATGGCTCCCAGGGATGTTATTAATAAAGTCAACTAGAAGAAAGAAAAAAAAGAAAATATGAGACAAAGAAGAATGTGGGGCATCTTCTCCTCAGAGCCTGAGGCTACGTTCACACAGCTTAACTGCGGGGCGTCATTACGCCCCGCAATTACGCCGCGTGGCCGGGAGCGGGGGAAGTGAGCGGGGGGGCCGGCACTTCGCCGGCCCATAGATTATCATTACTAGCGGCGCGTATACGCTGCTAGTAATTCACATGTCACTTATCTCCCCGCCCAGCGGATTCGAGCCGAGCAGGGATGAGATACGTAATCCCATAGTTCTCTATGAGAACGTGGATTACCGGTATCTGACTGGGGGGGGGCCCCGTTTTTCAGCCCGTAATTTGCGCACTTCGGCGCGTAATTATGGACCGAAATACGGCCCATTTTAAGCCGTGTGAACATGGCCGAACAGAAATAAGACGCTGCAAGAGGCAATATGGCAAGGTCTACATAGCGTTGGATTCTTGTCCGATTTTCCGACTGTAATCAGCGCTGTGTAGACTTCAATAGAAAATCCCTGCAGTAGTCGACACAGCACAGGTTTTCTACTGAAGCTGCCGGCCGTCTGGTGGAAGATAGAACATCTTCTATTGCAACCGAATAATCATAGGATCCGTGGCGGTCCAATGTACTACAGAGGCCACCCGCAAAACCTGAAAACCAACCACCTTTTTTTTTTCTTTTTTTGTGCAAAAAAAATTGCGGCGCGGCGAAGTTAAAATACCATCGGATTTCCGATGGAATTTTAGATTTGCCTGTAGAGACATAAGGCCTAATAGACTGATACAATAAGATGCCTGCGGAGGTAGTAATATTGGAAGAAGATTTCTGCTCCTCCATACACTACTTGCTTACCTGTATACCAGGGGTCACATGACCTGTGTGGTGGTCACATGATTAGAACACTGCTGCTGTCGGTATACATACTGGAGAAGTTCTGCTCCTCCATACACTACTGTCACCTGGTTACCAGGGGTCACAGGACTGTTTAGTCCATACATTTATTCAATGGTAGCCATTACTATGGACAGGAATGTGGATTATAACTTTTTTTTTCTAATACTTGTATATGAGAAAAATATATGATTTCCTATTTTATACATAAGTAAAAACATTAAAAAGAAATTGTAGCGTATACAATCCTTTAAAACCCCATAACGACCGCTCCACGGACTTTTTAGCGTCGGCTGGTTGCGGGTCTTCGTTTATAGCGACGTCTTTTTTGGCCGTCGCTGTAAGGATTCCTGGTTTATTGCGGCGCCCGGCGCCGCAGCAGCCTGGATCGGTGCTGTGACTACACATCCCTAGCCCAGAGCAGAAGTCCTACAAGCATCGGAGGAGTGGAGGAAACCTCCGCAAAACGGTGCTTTTAACCCTTTGATTGCGGCGGTGCATTACTACAGCAGGCAATCAAAGGGTATTCCCTGCTCCTGTCGGGGTGATGCGTAACACCCGGGTGACCCACAGGAGCTCGGGGAACGGCTTCCCAGTCAGCTCAGGGACTTAAGAATGGCCCCAGAGCGTGTCGTGTAACAAGCCATCCATTGATCAGGCCAGCCTGTGTGCTGTCCCTGAACACTGCCTTTGTCAGACTGACACAGATTATAATTTATTATCATATATGAAATATGCTAATAATACCCCGCAATCCGCTTGTATTACTGTTTGAGAATATGAGTGTCGTTAGTTTTCTAGATATTATCTATGCATTACCATTGTTTTTACACCACCCTTTATTTTCCCCTGATGAACCCATTCATTTTTTGGGAGAAACGGTCGCGTGGGAAGTGGGTGTGTTATTTTTTGATGTTAAACACTTGTTTGGGAAGGTTGTGTCACATAGTGTCCCTCTTTTCTCACAGTTAATATCTGTTATTTGGATCATTAGTAAATTCTTTAGCTAGTGTTAAGTGAACAGTATAGAGTATTGCTCCTGATTGGGAACTCCTTATTAGGGCGATCTTCCCATCGTGCTATAGGTTAAAAAAAAAAAAGTCCGTGGTTCATTAGGGTCAGTTTTTTCTGTTAAGTTAGTGTAGATGTATATTCTCTTGTAAATTTTTATTAGTGTATCATTAAAAGTTATATTTTATTCCTAGGATTTATACCATTATTTGTGTTTTTGGAATGACTGTAAATGTGCCAGAAAAAAGACCTAAAATCCACATGAGATACTAGTTGAAACTGGGTCGTACAATGCAATTTTCAGCGTTGAAATCCGGTGAGAATCCGACAAGTATATTTACTGTAAAGGTGTTCAGTTGTATCTTTCACAAACATGTTAGAAACAGATCTAAGGGAAGGGACAACCCGGTCATTGAGAACAGAGGTGGCTACGCATGTATGGCACTCTCCTTTCTGTTCTATGGAAGCACAACCAAGCGAGTGTACTCGGCTAAACTCGGAACTTCCATTGAAATGGATGGGGTGTGCCCCCTTTGTTCTACTATGAGGAGGTTGTTGGCTGGTTCCAAGTAAAGGTGCGGTACCAAACATCAGACATGGGTTTGAAATGTCATACCCTTTAAGTCCTGAAAATTGTGACCTCCATGAATTGGACTTGTTTTTCCAGCGTTTCAACAGTTGTAACTTTTTTATTTTTTCAATGATGCAGTTGGATGAGGCCTCTTTTTATTCGAGACAAGCTGTACTTTATGGGGGAATAGTTTAAATTCACTCAAATTATTGCAGAATATTTTTTTAAATTTAAAAAACATTTTTTTTACATTTTTTTTTTTTAAAACATAAATTCTACAGGTCATTACGGTCGTGTGGATACCTAATATGTGTAGGTTTTTTTGTGTGTGTAATTTATGCACTGCTATTTTTTATTAAACATTTATTTTTTTTACACGTATTTTTTTTTTTTTTTTTTTTTTTTTACTTTTTCTTTAAATCCCATGAAGGGAGAACAGTTTTACATTTTTTTAAAAAAATTTTTTTTACACTTAGTAATGTAATTGCTTTGGGTATATCCGGGGACATTTATCTGTGTAGGAAGTGTTTCTCCCCCTATTCATTTCTAGTGGAGATATAGTGGTTTGTTTACATTTACAGTCAGAAAATGAGTCCCATTCATGTCTATGGGGGTTTTGGATGCCGAGCCGCACATGAAATACGACGACAGAAGAAGGAACATGTTCTAAGTTTTTTTTTTTTTGTTACTCTTAAAAACTGATTGAGAAAACACCCAACTGTATGAACTATAATGTGTATTTTCTATTGGAATGGGAAATATATTAGTGCTAAAAAGCAAACCATAGAAATGAGTATATAAGGCGCCAAGACTACTTATTAAAACAAACAAAAGTTTAATTAGGACATAACAGGAGATAAAAAGAATATGAACAATGTGTTTGTCTCTAAGGTCCTGAGGAAACTCTGCTTAGAGAGAAACGCGTAGTCCATATTCTTTTTATCTCCAGTTATGTCCTAATTAAACTTTTGTTTGTTTTAATAAAGTAGTCTTAGCGCCTTATATAACCCTCATTTTATACTGGCTTTTTAGTGCACTAAAAAATTTTCCATATCTTTACTTACATCCGGAGCCCGTTTGCGGCGGCAACAGAAGGAGGAGAGGTCGCTGCAGAGGACCACCACCGATAGGCTTGTGGGAGGTTGCGCCTCCCCCCCTCTATGCGCAACATCACCTAGGTTAGTAGCACATACTGACCAGTATTATATCATCGTCCAAACACTTTGCACTAGGGGCGCCCTAGGGGCGTTTTAGATGAGTATTTAAAGTTGGAATTCCCGTGGATTCTGACTTGAAATACTTCTCGTGTGAACGAGGCCTTAGAGGTCTGTGGAGTCCATGGCAATTAGGAGAATGTACACAGAATTAGACAGGTGGATTTGATGTTATGGGTGATCGGGGTATCTACATATGTGTCTGTGTCCTCATGAGTGACAATTACAGGAAACGTCAATGTATATCTATAATAGTTTTATAGCGTCCGTCATTAGTGTCTGGTGTCCCTACCAGGTAGACTTCCATCATTTCCCTGCAAACAGTGGAAAGAATAACAAACCGAATATACAAAAACCATTTAACGGCTGAGCGCTAGCCTGGATCCTCCATTCACAGATCTGGTTAGGGCCATCCAGCACAAGTTTTCCCAAGTAGGACGTTTTAACCAAAATTCTCAACAAGTCATTATAAGAAGGCCTTAAAATCAATACTGAAATAACTAGTTTGGAAAGCTGTACAAACAAGCCAATGTCTTAAAACAACATTAATGACATCAGCCGTTCAGTGAAGCATTACAGGCTGATGTCACCAGAATAGAAAACAGGCAGAACTGCCTCTGATCTCCTCTTTCCATTGATCCAGCTCTTGCCCCTGCTGGGTGAACTATTCAAAAATGCTTTAATTCTCTCTAAAAGTCAATAGGAAAAATGGTTTTATCTTTCAGGACGCCGAATGCCATTACCCACCAAGCTCTACATCCGCCAAACACTGCTTCTACGTCACCAACTTTACAGGGTGAGGCGGAGAACAAAGAAGAAATTTATCCGGCAGAAGCTTTCATCATAGCTGTTCATTATCGTCCAGCTCAAAGTATCCTGAAATCCATGCAGAGCGGCACCAGCACGCAGTCATTTTCATGCTATTCACGTTGTTTGTAATGTTTCATTTGTTGCATTCATAGACAAAGGATAAGTGGTGGCTATTGGTCGGAGGAATTGGTGGAATTTTTGGGTGGAATTGAGGGTCACAGCATCTTCTCCATTTTTTCATCAAGGGGAGAAGTTATAACAAGGTTTAGTAATTATTTTGCAGTAGCCACAATTTTATTGCAAATGGTTTCTCACATAAAGAAAACACTGAGATTGAAGGAAACCCACAATGTTACCACCCCTATTTTGGAAGGGTAGCGCTCATTCCTTAACATTGAAAAGCACAAAAAATGCTGTCCAAGCCCCTCGACATCTCATGCCTAGACTACTGCCAAGAACATTCTCTGTGTCTCCCATCTAGCACCCATGGCTCCCCTCCAATCCTAACTCTGTCGCCCGTCTGAAATTGTCACTCTCTCTCCTCGCCACTCAAACACCTCTGCCAATCCCTACACTGGTATATACCGCATTGCCCAGCGAATTAGTTCAAGTTTAGTAACCTTTGTACTTACAAGGACTCTCCATAACCTCTCCCATCCATACATCTCCTCCCTTAATCGCCATATACCACACCTTCATGCAATCTCCTTCCACACAGAACCTTCTACCTCTGCTCTCCTCTTATCAGCTCCTCACACAACAGTTTACAAGACATCTGCTCCGTGCTTTCCCCCCCAAACTAACTCTGGATCTCACTGCCTCAACACCTAAACTCTCCCCCTCTCCACACTAGCCTCAAAGCAACCTGAAAAACCCATCTCTTCAGAATTGCCTCTAACCAACAAGAAACCCATTGCAGCATACGCCACCCAAGAAACATGGTCTTTCTGCCCCTCACCTTCCTGTCTCATCCCACCTTCCTTGTAGAACTGTAACCCTCACGGGCAGGGACCTCTCTCTCTTCCATACCAGTAGTTATTTATTAATTTGTCTCCCTTGTAGTTTTATTATTGGAACTATGTAAGTGTAATCAACCCGAATGTACAGCGCTCTGGAACTGAGGGCGCTCTAAAAATAAATAATATGTTCCCACGGCTTATTTTGCCGCATAATTGCGCGTGCATTTCGACGCGTTTTGCACTTTATATACTGCGAAATGCACACCTCAATTACAGTAATTCATAGCTCTCACAGAGAGCTATGAATTACACGTCTTCTCCCTGGGTGTACAATACAATCATATCGCACGCTAGGGGAGAGAAGCGAGATGTCAATTGTTAGCGGCGCTACTGACAATGCATGTGAATGGGGCTGGCCGGGTGCCAGCACGTGCTTCCAAAACACCCTGCGTATTGCGGCGCGTACTATAAGCGCCCTAATACGCCATGTGAACACACCCTTACCCTGAAGGCTGAGCCAAACTTTTTCACTAGTACGTGCTACT
The DNA here is from genome assembly GCA_025379985.1 of Phyllomedusa bahiana. Lineage (NCBI taxonomy): Eukaryota > Metazoa > Chordata > Amphibia > Anura > Hylidae > Phyllomedusa > Phyllomedusa bahiana. Next base: position 51,110 of record JAODAL010017730.1, read on the forward strand.
TAACATTCATATTGGTTTGACATTTAGGGCCACATGTATGAACCTGTTTAGGTCCTAAAACTCCACTTTTTGGCCATAGGGTTTACCTACTAAGGTCAAAAGAGTATGAGATTTTAAGACCTGAACATTTTCATACGTTTGGCCTTTAGTCCATCACTCACTCACATTACAGTGTCTTAGAGCTACTGAACTAGAATTCCAATTTATGACAACTATGTGAGGCTCTCCTCATACAGCTGTACCTTCTATGTACATTTTAAGAGCTTTAGAAGTGGCTTTACACGATGCATAAATGGTCTAACAAAATAATACAGAAAGTGAAGATCTCTCCTTCGGGAGAGTGTCCCTATAAGGTGTTGTGGAGATTTTAAAAATGCCTTTTTGCACATCCACAAGCATGCTGCATAACACAAAGGCATTATGGTAAAGAGCTCAGAAGCTCTAGCTACCCTCTATTGATTAACAAATTCTTCAAGTTTTGCCTTTTGACCCACTGGATCTATCAGAAAGCAGAGAAGGGATATTTTAGCAAAGGCTTAGCATCACTCAACGTAATAACAGCCGTTTCGGTTTTGCCACCACATCAGGACAGAGCAAGTGAATGCTTGTTTTGGCTGATTGGAGGCCAATGAGTAGACTCAGAAAGGTAAGATCCTCCTTAGTTTAACTTTGCTTGAGCTACTCATTGCCTCCCAGTCCAGCCAAGTCCAGCATCGCTGTGCTTTGTACTGACGAGGCAAAACCCCTAAACGTGCATGTAACCAGATGAGTGATGCTAGCTTGGCTAAATATCCCTTCTTGCTTTCCAAAGATCCAGTGGGTCAAAAGCAAATTGAGGATTTGTTACATCCAACAGAGGACGCTAGAGCTTCTCAGCTCCATTCCCATAATGCCTAGTGATAACAAAATAACAGTGATTCCATCTACTCATGCACAGATTAACCCCGTCCTGACAGCCGGTCATATTTTTTTGGTTCTTCTTTCTTTTTTTTCCTTCCCGCCTTCCAAGAGCCATAACCTTTTAATTTTGCAATCGACTTGACATATAAAGGGCTTCTTTTTTTTTTTCTAATTTGTGGGCCACGATGAACTTCTTAATGTCGTTCACGCTTCAGTATAAACAATGCGTTATCTACATTCTGCAGGTTGGTGTGATTCTTGTTAAAACACACATATAAGGTTTTCGTCCACCAATAACGTTTTTGTTCTTCCACCTATAGACCTGAGTGAGGGTTTATTTTTTTTGCATAGTAGTTTTTATTGGTACCATTTTTGGATACATGCAACTTTTTTTTTATTTTTTTTTTTTATCACCTTTATTTTCATTTGTTTGGGGATTTGAAAGGGCCACAAAAAAAAACGCACACAATTTTGGCGTTTGGAATTTCTTTCTTCTATGGTGTTCAGTGTATTGGATAAATGATGTTACATTAGACCTTTATGGACGAGGTGATACCAATTATGTGTAACTTTGAGGCTACTTGACCATTAGGGGGCTCGATCGCTTGTACATCGGAACAGTGTACAAGTGAAGGGTGTACCAAGATGGCGGATATAAAACTTCCTGACCGAGGCAGGACGTAATAGAAACATTAACATGGCAGCTATGGACGCCTTCATGAGGCTTCCAGCTTACAGTTAAGTCTCCTGTTACTTCAGGAGGTTTCCCTGGAGGTAATAGGTCCTCTTTAAGACCTGCAGCATTGGAGACGCTCTGACCCAGTTGTCTAAGCATCACAATTTGGCCTTCGTCAAAGTTGGTGGAAGTGAAAGTCTATGAGAGCTAGCATGTACTTCTAAAACAACCAGCGTATTGCGCCGTGTGAACATACCCGAACACACATCAAGTACAACACAACACGTAGAACACACACCCACACCTCTCTAAGGGTATGTTCACATGGCGTCTTGCAGTACGTACTTACGCGTACCCAGCCCACACGTACTTCTAAAGCGCGAAGGAGGGCGGATGGATTGGAGGGAGATGTCCCATTCACTTCTATTATACTGGGAAGAAGTGACGTCCCTTCTTTCACCGGCCGTTCAATATACGTCGGGGAAGACAGAGGTAATTCATAGCTCTCTATACGTAGTTACAGGCCGTATTGCAGCCCAATCACGCCCCGAAACACATTCTAAAAGACGCACAATACAGTGCAGGTCTATCCATTTTCCACGTATGTTTGTGTTGCACACAGTTCATGAAGAGTGCAGCTTTTGTGCCCTGCTCTGCAGTTTCCCTTATAACCCAAAGTAGGGATGCAAACATGGGTGCAATTCTGATTCATTGACTACTACAGGCAAAGTAGGTAAAAACATAACAGCAGATGACAAAAAAAAAAAAACACAACACCATCACACACATTACAACTGCCAACGCCAAATAAGTATGTATGAAAGCAGTCTACAACATGAGATGTACATTTTGCGACTGTTAAAGGGGTTGTATCATTTTATTAAATGGTCTTCAGAATATGGGGACAGTGAAAACAAGAAACTTTGCAATTTGTTGTCATTTGCTAAGCTGTCTTGGATTCACAGTGTCCCTTACCTTCGTTTTGTGTAAACACTGTTCCCCAGTACCGGTCGGACTCCTCCTCCTTTCATTTCATTGGCTGACGGCTCTACTAATTTACATTCTGTTCGGCCCCTGGTCGTATTCACGGGAGTGCATTCCTGCCTCTCTCACTCAGAATAAGGGGCTGGCAACAATTCACTCTGTACAGCCACCAGCACCTCAGTGACACTGCAGCTGCTTCTACAACCAGAAAACAGCAGAATTGTGCCTGGTGCCTAATGCTCCTGCGTGTAAGGGGCTGGCAACAATTTCACTCTATACAGTTGGCTGCTCCTCAGTGACACTGCAGCTGTTTCTATAATCAGAAGACAGCAGAATTGTGCCTCGGTGCCTTGTGTAAAAATAGAAGGGAGAACGGATCTGTGCTGTGGATGAGTTCATAGAAGACTGGATCAGAAGAGATCAGGGCTCTGAGGTGTGGTATGTAAACAGCTCTTACAAAATAAGACTGCATAGGGAGAGGACAGTGACATGTGGACTCAGAGGGGGGGGGGGGGACACTGACTCGGGAGCGAGCATGAACAGTGAAGGGGGGGATGAGGTCATCCCCCTTTAGTTAAGAAACACCCAGCTGGGAGGGAAAGAAACGCCCCTGGATTTCAGGAACTGAGAGAATCGAGCTTCAAGAAAACAGCCGAACTGATGAAGCGATACATCCCCTTTAAATAAAAAATGTAAAAAAAAAAACGTATTGGCTGCAATCCTTCCCAAAAGTGAGAGCTGTGGTGTATACTTCCTCTGGATCCATACACTCAACACTCTGCCCACATCTCCAAAAAGATCCAAGCAAAGCATTCCACACATAATGGGGCAGAGCACGTGGCTGAGCACTTCTGCCCCTTCGATTCCACGATCATGAAGATCTCGACACACAACCCCACTGATCAAAACTTCTGACAAGATGACATGTTGGAAATTTTCTCATCGTTTAAAAGATATATTTGGAACATAATTTCATACACAAGACTCCACTGAAGAGCCACCATGAAAAGGTTTTGGTACAGAGACCACAAACTAACCGGTCATTTTTTTCTAGGAGATTAGACTTCACTTCTTCCAAAGATTTTCCTCCGGCCTTTTTCTTCTTCTCCTTTTTCTTTTTGCTGAGCAGTTCATCCTAAAAATCAAAACATTCAATCTTAGTTCCTCATCCGTAGTGGTCAATCCCTGGAAGTGAATATCCGCATACCATACGTATAAAACCCAACAGCAGGTAAGGCTACGTTCATAACACGGTCATGGCTTTTTTCAAACAATGGTCAGGTAAAATGTATAATTTAGAAACAAACCATTGCAGTATTTTATAGCATTTTCAGCAATGCTGGGTACAGAGAAAAAGAAGAAGAAAAAAGAAAGATGGGTGGGAGGATTGGCGGAGTGAAGGTGATGTGGAAAGGAGATGGAGGTCGGGATAATCCTAGATTCCAGTGAAGTTCAGTAGCTACAGGAGACGAGAATGTAACATATGAAATAGAGGAACGAGGGCCAAAAATGGTACGGGTAAATAGAACAAATGGAGATACTAAAAACACTAACCATTGTGTTCCAAGGTTTGTTAAGTCTCGATCCTTAGGGGGTATGGGATATTAATTGTTCCATACACTGGATATAGGCAGCTTCTGCCAACCATTCCTCCAATGATGGCGGGGTAGTCTACTACTGTAAACGAGGAGAAAGGGTATGTTCACACAGCATCTTATGTCCAAGTGAATGCCGCTGCGTGTCTCTCACTGCCGGCATTGATAAACTCACTGCTAATTGTTAGATGCGTGTCTGGCTCCGTTCAGACGGACCCAGACACGCATCAGAAAAGCGGATGTTCACACAGACATAAGACGCCGTGTGAACATACCCTTACTGTTTTAGCGTGGATGGGGCGACAGGTCGAAGATTTTTTATTTATATGCACAAATAAACAAGAGTGTGGCTTCTGGAGCATTATCATCATGGTTTCATTATAATGGAACCCATGACGTTCGTGCCAGATCAGTCAACAACTGAAACCAATGGTGTCCAACAGACCTCATTGGACTTGGAGTCTGTTGAATTCACTGTGGTACAGCATGCTGCACTATGCCTTACGCCAAATCTGAAAGGAATAAGGCTATGGTCACACGGCTTAACTGCGAGGCGTAATTACGCCCTGCAGTTACGCCGTGTGGACGGGGGGAGTGAGCGGGGGGCCGGCACTTCGCCGGCCCATAGACAATCACTGCTAGCGGCGCGTATACGCCGCTAGAAAGTGACATGTCAATTATCTCCCCGCCCGGCGTATTCGCCGAGCATGGAGAGGAGTCGTAATCCATAGTATCTATGAGAACTGTGGATTACCGTAATGAATGGGCCGTTTTCAGTCTGTAATGAGCGCACTTCGGCACGTAATTAAGGACAGAAATACGGCCCATTTTAAGCCGTGTGAACATGGCCTAACAATGGGGACTCTGAACAGAGCTTCTGACGGTAGTGTAAATTGTTAAAAATTATGACCAGTTGGTATGGGTTTAGAGGTGATGAGGAGCAGGGACAAGTGACTGCTGGGCACACAATTTCCCAGCATCTTCTACTTAAAGGGGTTGTCTCACTACATTGATTCCTCTTACCTCAGTCCTGTTTTCTTGGCTTCATTTTGAATTCAGGGGTGTGTTTACTGGCTTCTACTAGGCTGCAGTAGAAGCCAGTTCTGTAGCTATAGCAACCAAGGCTGGCAGCCTATCACAAGGGATCAACCCGGTCTGTCGCTATAGCGACATGAAGAGCTGATGCAGCCCATACAAGAGGGGAGATCTAGGAATAGGTAGGACACTGTTAATGGACATATATTGCTAAGTGACTTGTTTTTGCAACATATTTAACGTAAAAAGAAATGCTTGTAGCGAGACAACCCCTTTAAGGGAGTGTGCATCAGAAAATGACTCATGTTCAACACTTTTTTTTGGGGGGGGGGGGGTTACTTTTTCTTATTTTCCAGCTCCCTAGAGATTTGTTCAAAAATCCCCCTGCAATTTCCACTCTCACCACCAGACCGAATGTTAGTCTGACACTTTTTGTTCTGTACAGAAAACTTTTTAGCAGTCTCCACATTATGAGCACGGGCAGGATTACGCCAACGTGTATAGATAGCACAGGATCCACAAGTCACAATAGGAGATAGTCACATCTCCCCCTCGCTGCACACTGACTTCTTCACACATCAAGCCTAGAAACCTCTCCCATATAAGTCAATGGGTCTACTCCTGTTCACAGACTCCTATGTCCATGTAGCTGCTGTAAAGCATCTCTCTAAACGCTGTTCAAAGGAGCATAGGCAAGATAGCCGCTCCCATAATCCTATACAGACAACAGAATTAAAAAAACCTACAATCTGAAAATAAAAACCGAGAAGAAAAAAGGAAAAAAAAAACTTGTATCAGTATTTTGATTTAGCGATAGATCTGAGACATTCAAGGCATACTGACAGCATATCCATCATGAAAGTGGGCCCCCACATTCCCTGGTGTAAAAGGTGGTCGCGTATGCGCAGAACTCTCCGTACTGTTACATGGAAGTTCCAAATATAGCCAAGTAGTAATAAATATATAAGTTTCCAAGTAGTAATAAATTGAAGTAAATAAAAGTGAGTAGAAAAAATGGGAGTATACAGCTCACGCGCAGCCGCCTCTCTTGCCTGCACAGTGTTCAGGGGCCCATTCTCAAGGTGGGAGGTGTCCCTATTAGACATTTATACCATAGACTATCGATATGTCATACATGTCTCAGATGGGAAAACCCCTTTCATTAGTTTGTCCCATCAGAGATAACACCCTTCCTTTACAGCAAACAGGTGATTTTGCCAAGGGAAGCCTTTTCTGGCCAGATATTTTGGAAATGCAGTATTACATGTGAACCATTAAGATGAATGGCTGCCCATATAATACATTGATAGATAAAGTCTGCCATGTCAGAAGGTACTCCTAAACGGCAAATCTCCATTCTGGCACATGTAGGGGGTCCCCGCTATGACACCTATGTTCTCCGATAGGTCAGTAATAAGCTTTCATAGAAGTCAGCAAAGTTAAAGGGGTTGTCGCACTACAAGGATTGCTTTCTATGTTACAGATCTTGCAAAAAACAAATCAATTTGCAATATGTGACCATAAACCGTGTCCTACCTATTTCTAGATATCCCCTCTTGCATGGCCTGCATCAGCTTCTCAGGTCACTATAGCTACAGACCTGTTAGATCACTCCTTATAGGCTGCCAGGGCTGGTTGCTATAGCTACAGACCTGCTGTCTTCACTGCAGGCCAGTAGAAGCCAGTAAACACGCCCCTGAATTCAAAAGCGAAACTGAGGAAACAAGACTGAGGTGAGATGAATCAATGTAGTGAGACAACCCCTTTAAGCGATTTAAATCGTATGGATGAGACTTTCCCTCAATTTAAGTCAAGTGACAGGTATCCTGCTATGCAAGTGCAGGCAGTCCCCAACTTACACCGTTCAGGCTTACATCTGTCCCCTAGTTACAAACGCAGACTTATGGGGCACGCTGGCACTTGTAGTTCCATGTTCCACAGCAGACAGCAGCTGTGGCCTGACAAGTTCCAGCATGCCATAGCAGCACATGAGGTGAAATCTTCTTAACACTGGCATAGACCGCAAAACAAATGTAAAAACCCTTCCCCGCACTATCCAAAACTTAAAAAAAAAAAAAAACACTTTTGTGCTGGAGTTACATTTAATAAATCTACCTGTTCTGACTTACATACAAATTCAACTCAAGAACAAACCTACAGTCCCTATCCCGGGCGTAACCAGGGGACTACCTGTCACCTAAGCTCCAGGCCAAAAAAAAAACGTACACAGTATTCAATGAGTAGACTAGAGCACTGTACCTTTCTTCGCATACACTAACAAAATACACAAAAAATATATTTAAAGGTTACATATATAATATACATATAAAATACATATATCATTTTATTTGAAACCTGAGCCTTCATAAAGACCAGGAATAAAGGAACAAAAAGACCCGGGTCTAGCTCTGTCTGCCGGCGAACCCGAGTACAAAAGGCACATAACAAAACATTTTTTCACTGATAGATCCCCCTTAATGTAATAAAACGGAGAGACAGCTAGAAATAATGATTTCTCTTTAATTCCCATTCTTCTGAATACTCACCAGCTGCTTCTCCAGGTAGATTGACCAAACCACAGCATAATGACCCACTGTGAGAATAATGAACAAGAGTAATGCCAGCTCAGCATTGCTCATTTTTCTCACCCGCCTGTAGTAGAATACAGGCTGTCGCCAATCCGGGAGGCCATTAACAAGGATATCATCGTACCTACGACAACAAAACCAATTGGCAGCTTTCAGTACAGAGCCAGGAGATAAACATCAATAATGCCAGGAAAGAGGAGAGGGTGTTAATTACATCTAAATAGGAGAACATGTTATGAATTCTCACAGAACATTACACTGAAATGAAATTTACAGAATTCAATATTCTACACAAAAAAAAAAAAAGTTCTAGTGTTTACCCAGAATGAAACCTTGTGTATATGGAGCCGCCATGAGCGAGGGCTCGCGGAGTGCCCGTGGTTCTGCATTAGTCCCAATAAAGTATATACCCACACAGAATTATGAAATATTTACAATCTTTATTTTCAGAAATTCTTAATAGTGGTCTTTTAGGATTCACAGGTTATCGCGCCCAATCAAATCCATAAACTTTTTCGGTCCTCTTAGGAACTTCCTCAGATGTGTCGCTTAATATGCAATTCTTATACTGACAGGTGCTAATTATACATGAAGTAAAGCTGGCTGTGGCTCCAGGTAACTACAGGCATCTGCACCGTAGTTACTGTTATATCAGTGCAGTATGTTTGCAAGGTTGGTGTTTTTTTTATTTTTCTCTCTGGATTATGGAGGTCGGTTGACCCAATGAGAAGTCTGAATTTGGCTCTATTGAGAGGTAAAGATAGCGTAGGACCACCCGCCTTGAGATCCCGTTGTAAGCAGGGGGTGGCTTAAGCATTTTTTGATCAAAACGTGTGAACTAAGAATCTCAAAGTTTTTTTCTTGCATATTAAGCGACACATCTGAGGAAGGTCCTAAGAGGACCAAAAAAGTTTATGGATTTGATTGGTCGCGATAACTTTGTAACTTTAGAACATTATTGAAGAATGTAAATAAATCTCCATCTTTTTTTTTTTATAAGAGGTTGTTGCTAGGTCTACTTTTAAATAATACTCCTGGTGAACTTAGAAACACGATAATATAAGCCAGGATAAGGACCTCAACATATGCTCACAGCAATCCTAGATCTGTTATCTTGTCATTAACAAAATACATTCTTACACTGCTCCAGTTCCACTATTAATCCAGTGTTGCCACCAAATAGGTCAAGTCCATGGTTCACATTAGGATGCAGCATTGGAGCAGCTGTTGTTTCAAAGTTAAGTACAGTGTATGGGTTTTTTCTTTTTTCTTTTTTTTCATTTTAGAAACGTCTTGACCACTGTCAACTAGGTCATCTTTTATAAATGTCAAAACAACCACTTTTCTGCTTCCCAGAATTACCCCATGAGCACGTTGAAACATAACCCACAAAGTTCTCATCAGGCCACCAAGAAATTGCTGTGTTCTAGGTGGCTTCACTACATAGCAACTGCTATACAGGTGGACCTCATTTACTTATGTGTGTTGTCCTTCTATGAATCCTTCAAATAATAACTACTATACCATCTAGTATAGCTATCCCTCGTTTATATTGTAGTAGTAATAGACTAGATTGAAGAAAAAAAAAAAGAGCCAGTTCCATTGGGTTCACCCTAAAGTCCTACAGTGTTGATCCAGATGACGGCAAAAACCCTTATGAGGCAGATGCCAACTGTCCCATACAAGAGAACAAATTATTTCCTGACTCCAAAGTATGGCAATCAGAAAAAAATTCCCGGATCCCATCAACATCCCATCTCCAGAATCTATTCCACATAACCAGTAATATTTTATTTTTCAAAAAAGGCATCTGAGCCCTTCTTAAACTTGTTCAATGAATTCGCCATCATAACCTCTTGCCTCTTTCATAGTCTCACCAGTCTTAAAGGATATTCCCATCACAGCAAGCATTGCTGGAAGGGCCAATTACTGTAAAGTAAGCAATTTTCAAAATGCATATTAAAAAATATGAATTCGTTACCTAATACAGGCCTTTTTTTGCACTTTCAACTTACTCTCATCTCTATGGTTACCGACCACCACTGTGTGCTTTTAGCTAAGGCTGGTAATGCAGCGTTTTCAAAGACTGAGAATAAGTTTCTGTTTCCTGGTCAGGATGGAGAGATGGAGGGGGGGGGAGGGGGGGAGTGCACATGCGTGAAAACGGCCTTCTCCGCTATCTTGGTCTCAAGCAACTTCACAATGATGCTGCATTACTGGCCACCACTGAAAGCCACAGTGGTGGTCAGATACCAAGGAAACGAGGGCATGTTAAAGGTGCAAATAAGGCCTATATTTGGTAAAGTATACATATCTGTTAACATGCATTTTGAAAATTGCTTACTTGACAGTAATTGGCACTTGCTGTGATGGGAATTCCCATTAAGTAAAGAATCTCAGTCTATGATAATGGTGAAACGGTCTTTCATCCAGATGTAGAGAATGACACCTTGTCGTGGTTACAGGGCTCGGTGGTCTTTTTTTTTTTTTTTTGTTTTTATGGATGGCGTCCTAGTGAGCTTTCTTCCTTTTTGAGGAGTTAAAGCAGTTTCCTCACTATGCAGTTTCAAAGCCACAGCCAGCTTTAGAATCACACGTACTGTTCAGGCTGTGGGTGGGTCTATAGCAGCGAGTGACACGTCAGCTCTGTTGTTCCCAGTTATTCCTGTTACGCTTAAGAGCCCTGCAGCCTGTGTAATACACTACTTTGTTTTATAAAATTTTGGTAAATTATAGTAAATAAAAAAGCTTTCAAAAGCCCTTTGCTGGCTAAGACTACAACCGAAAGGGTAATTTTAAAAGGAAATCCTGCCCCAATGCCAAAAAATTACATTTAAAAATAGTTGGGGGTTAACAAATTCAAATATACACGGGGGGGGACTAGGACTTAAAATATAAACTTTAATAAAATTTTAAAAATTTTAAAAACCAAAAAGCACAATATAAGAGGTACTTATCCACTTTTTATATAGGGGATTTCTAATGGCCAAAGTGGCCACCTAACCCTAACGGCCCCTATACACTAAATAACCTAATAACATATATGTGATTACATTGTCCCAAAAAAGGAACCCCCCTAAACCCAAAACTGTGAGCCCTTAAAAACCCCCTAAAAAAAAGAGCAAGAGGTGCTAACCAAGGTCGAAGTGTTCTGACGGCAGCTTAGAGCAAGAGAAAAAGGGTTTTGAGAGAATGGAAAGGAGATGGTCGAACCAGAAAAAATTGTGTGCCTTAAAAAGAGATAAAAATCCTTTCTGTCTCCTGACCCCCCCCCCCCAAAAAAAATAAAAAAAATAAAAAAACAAAACCAATTTATTTAGAAATATTCTTCAATATCTGTCCATACATGTTAAAAGCAAATCATTGTAGTGAGAAAACCCTTAAATTAACATTTATTCCCAAATGTCCATTTGCTGTAAGAATCCCTACATTAGCTAGATCTACACAAGGAGAACTAGTATCAACTAGTTACCTACCTGTATGATAGAAGAAAGACCCCCAAAAAACCTTTTCTGTTAAAGTAGGGTGCATTTCAAGGCTCTTTAATTAGTCGGACATTGACATACACATTCCACTTAAAGCCAAAGACAGACGGGTTTTCTTTTTGTAGGAGATTAAAGGGAACCTTAAAATATTTTGCCCCCCTTCTGGGGCAGAAAAGTAGTGTCAGACCTCTTTTTCCAGCGTTTTTCCCCCTTTTTTGTAAGATGCTGGAGTTTTCTGTATTTAATGCTCAAATTGCGTTTTCGCCAAAAGAGTCATTCGAAGAGTCCTTCAAAATGTCTTTTTTTTTTCCCAAACCCCACCCCCCTGAGGCTAGCCCGCCCACCTAAATGAAAAAAACTATTACTTTGAATAGGTAGGAACCATGTGATCCGTCAGTGGGGGGGGCACCCCTTTGGGGGTGGGGCAAAACCTACTCAAAAAAGTTTTTGGGGGAAAAATGCCTAAAACTGCGCATCTTCTAAAATGGGGGGCACAGTGGGGAAAAAAGAGGTTGAAACTTGTCCTGCCTCAGCAAGGGGCAAAACCTATGTGACAGGTTCTCTTTAATTGCTTTTCTATGACGGAATCACCCAGGCTCATGTATAAAGGCGCGTGAAGGTATATTTTAAATGCAAACAATTTTTTTTTAGTTTCTTACCTTCTAACATAAGTGCACGGTTCCTTACTGTATACTAGAGATACAATATGAACTTTTATTCCCAAAACAGTTTTTTTTCCTTTTTCCCCAAAAAAGACTTGATTATTTTTAAATTCAGAATCCTTAACATGCACACGCCTTATAAGGTTGTATATCTGAAAATCTGGGGTTCAATTTTGGGCAAAAAACCCCTTTCCAAATCTTGTGGGGTTTCCCCTGTAGATCCATTCCCTGCGGATAAATGCACTAGTCTTATTTTCGGGGTGTTTTATTTGGGGGGGGAAAAGGGATAGTTCCTGCGGGACATGCACCTTTCCCCAAAAAAGGTGTGTTTGAGACCCACTGTTTCTTTACGGGGTTTATAGAAAACATATCTCTTCAAAAATGCGGAAATTTTACCTTCAAAATGCTTTTAGACCTCAAGAACCCGGTCAAAAGCGTGAGTGCTCTAATTGCGGGAGGGCGGCTCACAATTGTCGATGGTTATTATAATTATTATCATCTGCAAGGTGAATAAAATGCTGCTGTGTCATAGAAAGAAAATGCCAAGCTTCTCTGACCTACTTCAATACCACTGAACCTCGACTAGAACCGAGCAAAAATTTAGAATTTTATTCACAGCACATAAACAATATTAACACTTTATACTGCTTTACCTATATTCAGTTCTATAGTGTTTTCAAGACCTCAGTTTGCAGTCAACAGGAACCTCAATACGGTCAATTTATGGACACAGAGCTGCACAATTTTTCAGAGGGCACAGCTCTGAAACCAATACGGTAACTGACAAGCTGTGCAGCTTTGTGTCCCCCGATGAGGTGAAAGAGGGAACACCCTCACTCTAACCACTTAGATTCCATGGTTGCCCTGATGCATTTTAAAAGGGAAAAAGGAAGGGAGTAGGGTGACCCCCAAGTTCATGGCACTGGTAGTGCAGGAAGGGGTTAAAGGGGTTTTGCCCCAAAACTCATTTCCACTCCTGATCCGCTCTTCCCCTCTGTGTGCTCAGAAGGGGGGTGTGTGATTTTTTTGAATTGCAACCATGGACCCAGCAGGATGAATCACCAGGCCTCTCCTCTCTCTATAAAGAAAGGTTGTTTATTAAAGCATTGGGTAGCTTTAGGGTATAGTTCAAATCCCTGCAGGAACCAAACCTTTTTTTTTTTTTTTTTTTTGGTTTTTTTCTTTCTTTTTTTTTTTTCATTTGCACTGTTTGTTAATTATAAGGAACAGAGGACAGGATAAAAAAAAAACAGCACCTGGGTTTAAAAACCTCAGTAGCGCATGGGGGGAAAGGGGATGTCTGAGCATGTGGGGACCAGGACTGGGGAGCTTCAGCCTTGTTTTTTTACCCCTGAGATGAGCTTTAAACAATGGATCACAAAGGGAGGCTAAAAAAAAAAACGGTGCGAATTTTTAATAATGATGAAAATTTGGTTATTTCCATTGCAAGCTTCCCACGTCAATTTTACTTTGTGGCAAATCCCCTTTAATGGGCAGAGTATCCTGTGTGCCTAGCAGCAAATATTCAAAGACCCTAAAATAAATGTTATAACTAATAAGCTCACAAAGGTTCAGGGGCAAGGCAAATTCATGGAAACCTTTGGAAAATGTTAAACCCCCTAAAAAGTTTTTTTTTTTTTTTTTTTATGTAAAATAAAATGAAAAGACAAAAAACAACTTTTCATATTACCTGGCTTTTTAAACTTCAGGGGTTTTTTGCCCGCCCTATCCGAGAGCAAGGGTGTGATAGAGGAGAAAGGAACTAAGCTCTGTAGATAAGGGTTATATGATAAGGGGGGGAAACTGAGCCCCTGTGAATAAGGGTAAAATGATAGAGGAAAAAAGCTGAGCCTTTGGGAAAATATAGGGTTATTGGAAAAAGGAGGAAGCTGAGGGTCTTGATAATAGTTTATAGATTTGAGGAAGGGGCCCGAGCTCCCCATAATAAAATTTTTTTATAAAATTTTTTGAGAGGAAAGGGGGGGGGGGGGAGAGGGCAAGCTCTAATGATAAAAAAAGGTTATATAATTTGAAAAGAAGCCGAGGCCGTGAAACTATTTAATTTTTCCAGTGGGGGAAAAAAAATACTTATTTATCATAGGTCGACCAAACAGAGAAAAAGAGAAAATCCCAGAAAATCACATTGTCTGACTTGGAAAGAATTTATTTTTGCAAAAAATTTTGGTGGAAAATAATTTTTTGGGCACCTATAAACAAAAAATTTTTTTGGGTCTTGCAGACCCTAACAATTTTTCTTTTAAAAGGCTTCCACTGTCCTCCAATCATTAAACCCATAATTTAAAAGGCAAACCCCTTTTTTTAACTTGTTATTAAATATTTTCCGGCTAGAGAACCCGGGCCCCTCAAAACTAACTTTTGTTTGGTTTGGCCAAAGCGGTTTACCACAAAGGGGCAACACTCTTAAAAAATGTCAGGTAAAATAAAGGAACTTTCCTCATAAAACAGCAGCCATGTTTTAAGGGGGGGGGGGGGGTCACCCGAAAAAGCTTCCCGGGGTTTCTTGGGGGAAAATTTTTTTTGCCCAAAGCTGTAAGTCCCGCTTTTTCCCTAATTTTTAAAAGAATTAAAAATAAACGCATTGGGGTTTTATTGGATTTCCCTTTGGGAAACCGCGTTTCATCTATTACCCCTTTTGTTGGAACCCTTTTTTTGGCGTCTTTGCTCTTTGGCGGGAACATGGTGGGGGATACCCAAAAACCCGAACTTGGCGAGCTGACATTCTTACAAATTTTTCACCCTGGATTTGGGATCCTCGCCATTCTTCCTTGCGGGTCCCCCTCCATTTCTTCAGGTTTGGATGGTAACTTTGGGGAAAGCCATTTTAAAGTCTCCCCAGAGATCCCAAATTGGGTTTTAGTCGGCTTGGCTGGGCCAGTCAAGAATGGGCACAGAGTTGTTCTGAAGCCGGTGCTTTTTGAAAATTTTAGCTGTGTGCTTAGGGTCATTTTTCCCTTTTTGGGAAGAAAAACCTTTGGCCCATCTAGTCCAACGCTGGGGGGGTTTTCATCCAGGATATCTCTACTTTCCTTCAATTTCAACCCGCATTTGTCCCTGCAGCTGAAAAAAAAACCCCATAAGCATGATGCTGCCCTACCATTGTCACTTTTGGGGATTGTATTGGGCAGGTGATGAGCAGGCCTGGTTTTCTCCACGCTTACAATTAACACCAAAAAGCTCAATCTTCAACTCATCAGAGCAGAGTATCTTATTTCTCAGTCTGGGATCCTTCATATGTTTTTTTGCAAACTGTATGCGGCTTTCATATGTCTTGCACTGAGGAGAGGCTTCCGTCTGCGGCTTTCATATGTCTTGCACTGAGGAGAGGCTTCCGTCTGCGCTTTCAATGTTTTGACTGGGGAGATTTTCCCTCTGCTGGCTTTCATATGTCTTGCCTGAGGAGAGGCTTCCGTCTGCGGCTTTATATGTTTTGACTGGGGAAGGTTTCCGTCTCAGCTTTCTATGTCTGCACTGAGGAGAGGTTTCCGTCTGCGGTTTTCTTATGTCTTGCCCCTGGGGAGAGGCTTCTTGGGCCCATTCTGCCATAAAGCCCCGACTGGTGGAGGCCGCAGTGATAGGTGACTTTGTGGAACTTTCTCCCATCTCCCTACTGCATCTCTGGAGCTCAGCCACAGTGATCTTGGGGTTCATCTTTACCTCTCTCACCAAGGCTAGTCTCCCACAATTTCTTAGTTTGGCTGTACAGCCAGGTCGAGGAAGAGTTGTGGTCGTCCCAAACTTCTTCTATTTCAGCATTTTGGAGACCACTGTGCTCTTAGGAACCTTGAGCGCTGCAGAAATTCATTTGTAACCTTGGCCAGATCTGTGCCTTTCCACAATTCTGTCTCTGAGCTCCTTGGGCAGGTCTTTAGATCTCATGATTCTCATGTGCTCTGACATGCACTGTGAGGTCTTATATAACAGTGGTTGTCCCTTTTCCCTTTAATCAGGTCGAATCTGTTTAAACACAGCTGGACTCCAATGATGGAGTATAACCATCTGAAGGAGGATCAGAAGGAAATGGACACCATGCGAGTTAAATATGAGAGCAAAGGGTTTCAATACTTATGACCATGTGATATATTTGTTTTTCTTGTTTAATTCATTTGCAAAAACATCTACATTTCTGTTTTTCCCTTTCAAGATGGGATGTGGAGTGTACATTAACGAGCAAAAAAAAAAACTTTTTTGATCTTACCAAATGGCTGTGATGAAATAAAGAGTGAAAAATTGAAAGTGGTCTGAATACTTTCCGTACCCACTGTATACTGTAGTTTTGAATTTGATTCTGTACAACATTAGGAGTAGACCGTTTTGCCATACACCCAACAGTGAAGTTTCGGTGGTAACCTCTCCTTCCTCAGACAGCGTAATCTAGCTGTGTGCTCTCGTTGAACGAGAGCACACTGCCAGATGACATCTGAGGAAGGAGGAGTTACCTCCGAAACTTCACTGTTGGGTATATGGCGGTCCTCATGGTGACTGTAGTTCGCAAAGAGCTCCCTGCTGTTTTCTCTAGTTCATAATATTGGAGGACTTTCCAAAGAAAAGCTAAGTCCTGAATTATATTTGTAAAGATTGCAAAATTGCCACAAACGTATCACAGGTTTTTATGTATCTTAATTTGCTACATTGTGTCTATTCGTGCCATAAGATGTTGCGGACTATGGAAATTGAATTGAGCAAGTAACAAACGAAAATTTTATTATTGGACTGTCGTGTGAATTTATTGCAAGCCAATTTTTTTTTTTTTTTTTTTAACCAGACTACTCCTTTAGCACATTAGCCATAATATATCTCTATTCCCCATAACAATAATGCTAATTACGGTGCATATTTTATTAGACTTCTGCGTTCCATCATTCCTCTAATATTCCTGCTAGAAATGTATGACTAAATTGACAACTGGTGTCCCTTTTATCCTTGTCAAGGGGCTGCACCCACAACGTCTGGCACTGCCCATCAGTATATACAATGTCAGACTGACAAGGGGATTTTTAACACCCAGCTTTCAATTAGTTATACATTGCAAGGAGGAAGAACAACAGAATGGCACAATAGTTACATAGTTTGTCAGGCCGAAAAAAGACATACGTCCATACAGTTTAGCCCATTTATTAAAGTGTTGCTAAAGTGTTAAAGTGTTGATCCAAAGGAAGGCAAAAACCCCCATGGGTAGAAGACAATTGTCCTCATCTTAGGAAAAAATTCCTTCCTGACTCCAATCTGGCAATCAAAATAAATCCCTGGATCAACGACCCCCCTCTAGAATCCCGGTCACTATAACTTGTTATATTATTACATCTAGAAATGTATCCAGACCCTTCTCCAGAATCCTGGTCACTATAACTTGTTATATTATTACATCTAGAAATGTATCCAGACCCTTCTCCAGAATCCTGGTCACTATAACTTGTTATATTATTACATCTAGAAATGTCTCCAGACCCTTCTCCAGAATCCTGGTCACTATAACTTGTTATATTACATCTAGAAATGTATCCAGACCCTTCTTCGAATCCTAGTACTATAATTTGTTATATTATTACGCTCCAGAAATGCACCCAAGCCCTTCTTGAACTCTGTTAGTGAATTCACCATGACAATTTCCTCTGGCAGAGCGTTCCACAGTCTCACCGCTCTAACAGTAAAGAATCCCTTTCTATGTTTATGTAGAAACTTTCGTTCCTCAAGACGTAGAGGATGCCCCCTTGTTCTAGATACAGTCCTGGGTATAAATAAATCTTTAGCGAGATCTCTATATTGGCCTTTAATATATTTAAACATAGATATTATTTCCCCCCCAAAGCCGTCTTTTCTCTAAACTAAACCCTAATCTTGCTAATCTTTCTGGATATTGCAGTCCACCGAGTCCTTTTATTATTTTTGTTGCCCGCCTTTGTACATGTTCAAGCTCTACAATGTCTTTCCTGTGCACTGGTGCCCAAAACTGTACACAATATTCCATGTGTGGGCTAACCAGTGACTTGTATACTGGGAGAATAATGTTCCCATCATGTGTTTATATGCCCCTTTTAATACACCCCATGATCCTATTAGCCTTGGCAGCTGCTGCCTGACATTGGCTGCTACAGTTAAGTTTACTGTCCACTAGGATATCAAGTCCTTCTCCATATCACTTTTACCCAGTGTTTTTCCATTTAACATGTAATCATGTAATGGATTTTTCCTCCCCATGTGCATAACCTTGCATTTATCAGTGTTAAACCTTATCTGCCACTTCTTTGCCCAGGCCTCCAACCTATCCAGATCCCTTTGTAATAACACATTATCCTCCATTGTGTGGATTCCATAACAGAGCTTAGTATCATCTGCAAAGATCGATATTCTACTGTGTATTCCCTGTGTAAGATCATTTATGAAAATATTAAAGAGGATAGGGTCCAATACGGAGCCCTATGGTACCCCACTAGTAACGGGTCCAGTCTGAGTATGTACCGTTAATTACTCCCTTTTTTTTCTATCAGTGACCCAGTTGACCCACTTGCCACATTTACCCATCCAACTTTCCCTCTTTTTTACTTCCCAAACCTTTATGGGAATATCAAATGTTTTTAGAAAAATCCAAACTAGACATCCAATGCCTCACCCCGATCCAGTCGGGAACAAAACCCCTCATAGAACTTGAATTAGTTGACGGACCGACCCTTCATAACCCACATCTCAAAAAAACCCTTTAAAACTTTTACCCACAACAGAGGTTAACTACCGGGGCCTATATTTCCAGGGAACACTTTTTAACCCCTTTTTTGAATATTGGCACCACTTTTTGCTATGCGCCAATCCTTTGGGACAACCCCATTATTAGACGCCCATAAAATTTTAAGAATAGGGCCTAAACAATTACTTAACCCCCTTGGGGACACGGGGGTATACCTCAGGGCCTGGGGATTGTTATTTTAATCTTCCCAAAAGGCGGAGCTCCCTTTTTTTCCTGGTTAGACAAGAAACTTTAAGTTGGATTTAAAACCTCTCCCCTTTGTTCAACGGGGCCTCCCCCCCCTGGTAAATACGTGGAAAGAATATTTTAATTGGTTTTGGCCCATCCCCTTTCATAGCTCTCCCCTGTACTTTTAAAGGGCCAAACGTTTTCTTTTTTAATTTTTTTACTTTTTATATAGTTAAAAAATATTTGGGTTTAGTTTTATTTCTATTGCAATACGTCTTTCTTTTCTCCAGTTTTGCTCCCTTTCTTTATTTTACACATTTTATTTTTTTCCTATAGCTTCTTAGCGCCCTCTTCACTCCCTCCTTTTAGTACTGAAACGCTTTTTTTTTTTTTTTTTTTTTTTTTATTGCCTCCTTATATCTTGTTGATCCAAATTGGGTTTTCCTGTTTCTAATTTTTTTTTTACCATTGGTATGTACCTCTCACATGGGCGCCTAAATGTTTTTAAAAGATCTCCCCTTTTGGTTTTTTGTTATGCTTTTTTAAACCCTTGTCCCATCAAAACAGTTTAGTGCCTCTCAAGCGGGGAAAATTACCCTTTCCTAAAAATTCATTTTTTTGTTGCTCCATGACAAAAACTCTATTAAAGATAATGGAAGTTTTTATATTATGGTCACTATTCCCTGGTGCCCCTCAACCTGAACCTTTGTTCCCTCTGTCGGGTCTATTATCAATATTAATTAAAAGGGGCCTTTCCTCTAGGGGGTTCCTCACCCTTTTGGGGAAAGGAATTATTTTTAGTTATAAAAAAAAAACCTGTTTCCTTTTGTGAGAGTCGGGTTTCAGTTTCCCCCCGTTTTTTTTTTGGGGTATTTAAAGTCCCCAGAAAAACAACCTCATTTGATTAGTGCTTCATCTATTTGCCTGAGGGAGCATATCTTCTATGGGTTCTTATTTTTGGAGGCCTTTAAGCAACCCCCTATTAGAATTATATTACTGTTATACCCCCAAATTAAATTTACCCATAATGTTTCCACGCATACCTGTACCTATACTTCCGCATGTTGGCTTCAGACAGGATTTTCATGGGAACAGAACCCCCCCCCCTTCCGGTGTTTTACGGTCATTCAAAAAAGATTTAAACCCCTGCAGTTTATCCGCCCAGTGTAGCCTCGCCCCACCCTGCCAGTTATCCCCACTAGTCAAATTTTTCTTCTGCAATTAATAATTCTGTTCAGTACTTTTTTGGTGAGGCCCGGCATTGGTCAGCATGCAATTTTAGAGATTTTCCGTTTTTATTCCTTTCTCCCTTATTTTTTAAAACTTTTGCTACCTTCCCCCCCACTCCACCCCCTGATTTTTTATAATTCCCGCTCCAATTTTCATATCTTCACCATATTGTAGTTTCCCCCCCCCCCCCAGCCCCCTTTTTAAAAATTTTTCCCCCACTTCCTACCATTTTGTCCCCCAAATTTACAGTTTGACCCTCCCCATTTAGGTGAACCCCCGCCCCCCGCATGAGCCGTAGCCAAGACAGAAGTCACCCAGTTTACAAAAACCCAAAACCCTCTTTCCTACAACCAAATTTTTGAACCACTTATTCACCTCTCTAATCTCCCTCGCCTCTCTTTTTTTTTTGGCCCCGGAACAGGAATTTCGAAAAAATTTTCCTTTGGATTTCCTTTCCCTTACTTTTGCCTAAGTCCCTGAAATCATTTTTAAGGACACCCACCTACCTCAACTTTGTCATTGGTGCCCAAATTTTGCACCATGACAGCTGGGTTTCTCCCCCAAACCCACCCAGCAATTTCAACCGTCCCATATGCAACCCGGGCCCCAGGTAAACAACTACTGTTCGACGACCCAGTCTTTTGGGAATTGTCCTGTCTGCCTCTTTTTGGGGTCCCCCCCAAATACTAGCACCGTCTAGCCTGACCTGCACTCCTATTTTTCCCAATCTTACTGGAGCAGACTGGGTAGTGTCTTGCTGCTTTAAAGCATTTTGAGCCGCTTCCCCCTCATCCCCCCAATTTTTGCAAAATTTGTTGGGGTTCCCGTTCAGGACTAGCCTCCCTACACTCTTCCCTCTACCCTTCTTTCTACTGTTACCCACAGCGCCTTATTTCCTGCACCCCCAAAGCTACCCCCCCTCCCCAGTATCTACACCTGCGAGTGATTGCTCATGACGCTCCTTCCAAGTTGGCAAGGATCTCAGTGTCGCCCCTTGCTCTTTGATCCAGGATCCGGCTTCTAAAAGTGCAGGTGCCACATCTTGCAGTAGGCCCCCCAACTGTTCCAAAGGATGGCTACATTCACAGGGTTTTGCACTGGTTGCATTGTCAAACATGGAAACTCTGGGAATTTAACAAAAAAAAAAAAAAAAAAAAGAAAAAACAGATACAAATATTAAAAATTGTTAAATACTGCCCTTTCTAAAAGTCCCAAATCAAAAATCCCCAATATTAAGTCCCACACTTAGAACAAAACAGACACAAAAACAACACATTGCAAGCTCGAATACTCGCTTACACCCCTTAT
>JAODAL010017731.1:0-76818 GCA_025379985.1 Phyllomedusa bahiana
CCCCAAAAACCAGGGGCCTATATATTACTTTGAAGGTGCATCCTTGGGGAAAAAATAAACCTTCAAGAATTGAGAAGAAAATTCATCCAAAAAACCCTTTTATTATAATTAACCCCCCAAAAATTTTTACATGTTTTTTTTTGGGAAAAAAGGAAAATTTTGAAATTTTTGGTTTTAATTATTTTTTGGGGGAGGGTGGGGGATAATTTTTTTGGGGGTTTGGCCTAATAAACTTGGTAAAGGGGTTTCCCCCCCATTTTAAAATTTCCCCACCCCTAATCCACGGGCTGCGCAAAAAGGGAATATTTTATTAAATTTAATTAAAGAAGATAAAAGAATATTAAAAACCAAAATGAAAGTTAGCTTTCGGGATGTCTCCGGCCCTTAGTTAAATGAAAATTAGATAAGGGGAATTTTAAAAGAATTTTTTTTTTTGGGAGTTTTTAAAGTTTTTTATTTTTAAATTTAAAGGGGTTTTTTATGATATGGTTTTGACGTTTTATGAAAAGTTGAAATCGGGGTTTTTTAGGGTGATGTTTTCCCGATTCATGCAAATTTAAAGGGTTTAAAAATTGAGCATATTAAAGATGCGCCTTTTTGGGCTTCCGTAATTTTGGGGGCCAGCAAAGATTACAGAATAAAGCGGGGTGGGGGTTTGTGTGCGACTATGACTGGGATGGTATTTCCCCTTTTTTGGGCTGGAAAAACAATGACCCTTTTTTACATAAACCTTTTTCCTGTTTCACCTCAGGTCCTCAGCGTTCATAGGGAAGACCGGCGCTCTGCCTGTGGCCAAACAGCTCAGCAAATTAGTCTATTTCTCACAAGAAACCTCTACATTACTTTATCCTTTCCCAAATTTTAGTTAGATTAGAGATTTGGATTTTATGTAGTTAGCTAGAAAATTTTTTAAACCACACCGCTGAAAATTTCACGGGGGGGGGAGAAGGGGGGGCCCCCGCGGGCGAAACAGACAAGCTCTTCTATAAAGAACACGATAAAGTTCACCAAGCTTTGTTAACATTGTAGTGAATATCTTTATTGTTAACAGTTTTCTATTTAAATATTTCCTGGAATTGGCAGCCTGAACTTATATTGGATACACATCATTTCATAACTGCGGTCCTCTTTGTTAGGTGCAAAACCCACTTTTATTATAAGTATACATTTTAGATATTTTCATTTTAATTTTAAAACCCCTTACACCTGTACTGTTGAATATCCACCTTGCAGTTAAATTACAATCCAGCAATTTTTGTCCCCACAGGTTGTTTGTTCCAAAAATACCGGGATCAAAAACAAACATTACGTGTTTTTTTTACTTTTGCACACCCAGCATTGTTCATTTACGCGCATCCACGAAATCTTTAAAAAAGCAAATTTTATATTCACCACAGGGGGAAATTTAAAGTGCAAAAATACCGTTTTTTAACCAAAACTAAAAATTTTCGGTTTTTTTTTACTTTTGCACACCCCGCATTGTTTTTGACCACATCCACTAAATCTAAAAAAAGCAATTCTATATTCACCACAGGTAATTTAAAGGGGCAAAAAAAACCGTGATCAACGAAAACATAACACATACGTGTTTTTTTTCTTTTTCACACCACATTGTTCATCGACCAGCATTACGAAAAACTTAAACGCAATTCATATTCACCACAGGTGAATTGAAAGGGTTTCAAAAATACCGGTATCTACGAAAAAAAATAGTTTTTTTTTTGACTTTTGCACACCCAGCATTGTTCATTTGACGCGCATCTACTAAAATTTAAAACACAATTCATATTCACCACAGGTGAATTAAAGGGGAAAAAAAACCGTTACATACAAAACAAAAAATTACTGTTTTTTTTACTTTTGCACACCCAGCATTGTTTATTACCAGCATCCACGTAAATCTAAAACAGCAACTATATTCACCACAGGGGAATTGAAAGGTGCAAAAAATCCGTTAAATTAACCAAAACATAACATTACTGTTTTTTGACTTTTCACACCCCGCATTGTTCATTTACGCAGCATCCACTAAATCTTAAAACACAAAATTTTATATTCACCAAGGTGAAAAGAAAGGTTCAAAAAATACCGTTTATTAACCAAAACAAAACATTTTTCGTTTTTTGACTTTTGCACACCCACATTGTTCATTTACGCAGCTCTACGTAAAACTTAAAACAGGGGCCCTTTTATATTCACCACAGGGGAATTGAAAGGGGCAAAAAAAACCCCTTATTATACGAAAAAAAAAATAACAGTTTCGTTTTTTTGACTTTTGCCACCCAGGTTTTTTTTAGAGCGCATCCACGTAAAACTTTTAAAAAAGCAATTTTATATTCCCACAGGTAATTGAAAGGTAAAAAATACCGTGTATCATACGAAAACAAACAAACGTTTTTTTACTTTTGCACACCCCATTGTTCATTACCAGCATTACGTAAAACTTAAAAAAAGCAATTCTATACACCACATTAATTGAAAGGTGCAAAAAATACCGTTATCAAAAGAAACTAACACATACGTGTTTTTTTTACTTTTGCACACCCCCATTGTTCATTGGGCCGCATCACGTAAATCTTAAAACACAATTTTAATTCACCACGGTGAATTGAAATTGGGAAAAATACCCTGTATCATACAAAAAAAACACATCGTGTTTTTTTGACTTTTCCACCCAGCATTTTTCATTGACGCAGCATCTACGTAAATCTTATAACAGCAATTCTAATTCACCACAGGGGAAATTTGAAAGGTGCAAAAAATACCGTGTAGCATACGAAAACATAACACATACGTGTTTTTTGACTTTTGCGCACCCAGCTTTGTTCATTGACGCAGCATCCACGTAAATTTTAAAACAGCAATTCTATAGTCACCAAGGTGAATTGAAAGGTGCAAAAAATAACCGTGTATTAAAACGAAAACATAACAGATACGTGTTTTTTGACTTTTGCGCACCAATTTTTGGGTTCATTGACGCAGCATCCACGTAAATCTAAACAGCAATTCTATAGTCACCATAGGTGAATTGAAAGGTGCAAAAAATACAGTGTATTAAAACGAAAACAAACAGATACATGTTTTTTGACTTTTGCCACCCAGCTTTGTTCATTGACGCAGCATCCCGTAAATCTTAAAACAGCAATTCTATAGTCAACACAGGTTAATTGAAAGGTGCAAAAAATACCGTGTTTTATACGAAAACATAACAGATACAGACATAACAGACTCCTTTTCTCGGCACGTGTTAATCTGGGGGTCAGACAGGTTTAAGGGTCATACTGCGGGCCAGGACAGTATAGTCAATGTCCAGTGAAACAAAATGGTGGTTGAAAGACTCCTTTTTGCGGCACTTTTTAAATCTGGGGGTCATGCAGGTTCGGGCTCATGCTGCGTTCCAGGACAGGGATATTCAATGTTCCAGTTCAAGTAACATGAGGTTCAAATCATACTGCCTTCTGGCACTTTTTAAATTTGTGGGTGATGCAGTTTAAGGGTCAGCCCGTGGTACAAGACAGGGATAGTGAATGGTCGGGGACTTTTTTTCTGTTACTTTTATAACCTAAAATGTGTTGCCTAAGATGTAGCACGTATCCATTTGACTGTTGTGGGTGTTAATTTAAGCTTCTCACGCCTTGTTTGGGTGTAAAAATGAAGGTGTTGTTGCTCTCCCATATACTTTATTGGTCATCGGCGCATAATCGATGCTCACTATCGAAAAAAACCCTTTTCGATAGCGGCCGACTATCGACTATCGCTCGATCTCGATAGCCAACGCAATCGCTCAACACTAGTCACTACGCCTCCTGAATCTCCCTTCCAAGAGTGCTGGGACTCTTTCATGTTGTTTGTCTAATAACATGGCAGCCACCAATTTAAATCCCTTAGAACCTATGGTCATGTTTACTCCAGCAGCTAAGGGGCTAGAAAGCCGTAGTGATATGTATTAATGACCTTTGATGCAATGGCAGCTACTGGCTGTAATGTATAGTCATCACCTGAAAAATATGGATTGGGGTCAGTGAGTAATTTAGCTCCATACTCCCATCCTGACTGCATGTTGTACAATTAGGTCACCCATCGGTAAGGGATTAAGGTTGATGTCCAAAATAATTCTGCTGCATGGACATCTGTAACCCTGCTCCATCATAGAAATATCTATCAGTGACTACAGAAATATGATTTATATTAGACTCAAGTGATACCAACATCTAAGATGACTCTGAGCTCCTATCTCTGCTACATACAAGTGACTGTCACATTGTAACCACAGGATTTCCATGTCCCCAGTATTTCCACCTACAGTCTCTGGGGCGTCTCCTGGAACCTCCCCTGTCCAGAAACATAAAGATGGTTTCTCCCAGTTATCTGCTGGCCGTCATCTTCATTTCTATTCAGGGTGAGAGATTAGGATCTTTCCATGATTGTGTGGAGAGAAATCTATCCAGTGGGATCAATCATCAGATCAGGATTCTAGCAATAGATCCAGACATTTCTCACTAATGAATCTGTATCTTCTAATCCTCAGGATCCTGTGTAGAGATTGTGATGACTCAGACTCAGATTATATCTCTGTGTCCCCGGGAGATACAGTCACCATCTCATGTACAGCCAGTCAAGATATAAGCTATTATTTAAACTGGTACCAACAGAAACCGGGTAAATCTCCAAAACTCATAATCAAAGCAGCAGATGAGAGATTCACAGGAGTCCCTGAGAGGTTCAGTGGATCTGGGAGAGGAATAGTCTTCACTCTCACAATCAGCAAAGTGACAGAAGACGATGCAGCAGATTATCACTGTCAGCAGTATAGCAGCGATCCTCTCACACAGTGATACAGAGCCGTACAAAAACCTCCTTCCTCCTTCCCTTGATGTTGCTGTATTGCAATGTTCTCTAGAGATAAAGGTGCAGAGAATCAGCAGAGCGTTCAGTGACTATTTCTATCTCTGGGTCTCTTCTTCCTCTGGGAATAGATTATTTATATGCAGATCACTCCTCCAGTGTTGAAGCTCCGGGGGTCGGTCCAGTCTTTGTACTTTCGGTCGGCACATGATCCCTGCAGCAATCAGTATCCTCTGCGCTCATGTGCTGTTCTATGAACATCACCTTCAGGATGTGAACAGCTCATGAGGAGTGAGGTCAGTAGATGTTCTTGATAATTCTTTATATATTACTTACAGTATTTTTGTTGTTTATTTATCACCGACAAATTCCAGAGCGCTGTAGAGATTTTCTTATCACTCACCTGTGCAGACACCTGTGCTAATTAGTTTGGCAGGTGTGTCCAATTAAAGGCAAAACTACTTAAGAAGGCTGTCCCACATTATTAAGCAGCCTACATTTTCAGACAAAATAGGAAAGAAAAAGGATGTGTCGGCTGCTGAGAAGCAACAAATTGTGGAGTGTTTAGGTCAAGACATGACTACAATCAACATTGCCAAGACACTTCTTCGTGATCATCGCACAATCAAGAAGTTTGTAGCTGATTCACAGCACACACGTGTGCGTGCTGATAAGGGAAAATTGATGACTCTTTCCAACAGGCAATTACGTCATGTTAAAAGAGCAGCTGCAAAAATGCCTTGTCATAGCAGCAGACAAGTTTTTGAAGCTGCTGGTGCCTCCAACGTCCCCCGAACAACAAGATGCAGGGTCCTTCAGAGGTTCAATAAGGCATAAAATGGATGATACAGCGGCAGCAGACGGATATAAAAATATATCCTTTATTGAAAATCCATAGCTTAAAGAGTAACCCGTGATGACAATGCAGACAAAAAAAGAACCCTTAAAAACGCCAACGTGTTTCAGGTGGCAAACCACCCTCAGTCCTGGCATACATAACACTGCCCTAAGGCCTTTTATATACCATAATATCAGCGATAATGAATATGCTCACCTGTTTGCGCTCGCTTCCCCCTCCAAACGACGGGCACACAGGCTTCCGGAACGCCACCGGAAGCACTTGGGTGTCCTGCTGGGCAACAAACCCAACAATTACGGACGGATCCAGGAAGTGACGAAGGCGCCGGCATGGCAACCAGCGACGCCGCCTGGAACTGGCATGGTAACGAGAGACAAGCACCCGCAATCCACAAAAGGGGAAAGCTGGTGCTGTATAGACGAAATAAATAAAGAAGGAAGGAAGATGAACGAAAACAGCGAGGATAATGTAAGAACAACAAAATTAAAACATATTTGAGACCTAAATGCAAGAACAAGTAATGATAAATACATATACATTAACCAGATGCAGCAATACAACAGATACCCAATCTAGATCCCCATAATGCATAGGCAATTATTACCTGGGTATAAATAAAGTTACATATGTGTTTTGAGAATAATGTTTAATCTCAGAAAAAGCTGTATATAATATATAATACAAAATACAGATAGACTTATGACCGCTGCCCTGTAATAAAGTAATAGTGAAACATCCATTCTTTTTTTTAATTTAAACCAGCAGGGGCTGCAGTATCTAGAACAAAAATCCAATAAGCCTCCCTATCATGCAGAATATGGTTCATGTCACTACCACGACTTGGCTTATTAACCATATCGATACCCATGATGGTTAATTTATTGTAGTTGCCTCCATGTACATCCCTGAAATGCATTGAAAGATTGGATCAGTTCCGTGTAGACACATTGGTAATATCACCAAGATGTTCAAGAATGCGCGTCTTAATCCTTCTTGTGGTGCTGCCCACATATTGAAGGTTGCATTCTGTGCAAGTAGCCAAGTAAACTACGTGATGTGAATTACAATTAATGTAATTTTGGATGTTATAAACTTTAGTATGTTGCCTGTCATGAAAGGATTTACCAATGATAACAAAACCACAGACTCTACAGGGGCTAGAGCCACACCTGTAGAACCCTTTTTGTTTTAAAAAATTGGGTTTAGATTTCACAGAAATACTTGAGTTAGAAGATAACAGACTAACAGGGTTTTTGAATTTGCGGGCAACTACTTGTAATCCATCTGACAGAATTTCATCTAAAATGGGATCCTCACATAAGATGGGTAGATGTTTCAGAACTATATTTTTGATCTTCTGAAATTGAGTATTATAGTCCAGCACCAAAATGTTATTATTGGTATTGTATCTCTTAACTTTTTTTTTTTTTTAAAAAGAAGATGTTTCCAAGTTTTGTTTTGTACAATATCAGAGGCCCGGTTAAGGGTCCAAGATGGATAACCCCTTTAAATGAGCCTTCTACAAATAGTATCCCATTCTGCTTCAAAATCACCAGGTTCACTGCAATTACGCATGGCCCGGGCCATCTCCCCAACAGGTATGGCTATATGTGTATGTTTTGGATGATAACTCCGGTGGTGTAATATGGTGTTACCTGCTGTTATTTTGCGGTGAGTTTTAGTAATGATGTTATGTCCTATTATGCCTGTAAGTACCAAATCTAAAAATTAAATGGTGATGTTCCGGAAGCCTGTGTGCCTGTAGTTTGGAGGGGTAAGCGAGCGCAAACAGGTGATCATATTCAAAATCTCTGATATTATGGTATATAAATGGCCTTATGGCAGTGTTATGTATGCCATGACTAAGGGTGGTTTGCCACCTGAAAAGAATCGGTGTTTTTAAGGGTTCTTTTTTTGTCTGCGATGTCATCATGGGTTACTCTTTATGCTATGGATTTTCAATAAAGGATATATTTTTATATCCGTCTGGTGCCGCTGTATCATCCATTTTATGGCTTATTGAATGCCTATGGACTGCTCTGACCGGGATACATGTGGAGGCCATCACAAGAGTCGGTGAGCTGGTTCATTCTTTTTGTTTTTGTCCTTCAGAGGTTTGCAGCTGTGCGTAAGCCATCCTGTCGACCTCCTCTATCCACTGCACAAAAGCTGAAACGGCTCCAGTGGGCAAAACAATACATGAAGACTGACTTCAAAACTGTTTTGTTCACCGATGAGTGCTGTGCAACGCTTGATGGTCCAGATGGATGGAGTGGAGGATGGCTGGTTGATGGACACCCCATGCAAACACAGCTACGGCACCAATAAGGAGGAGGTGGAGTAATGTTTTGGGCTGGAATCATGGGGAGAGAGATTGTCGGCCCCTTTAGGATCCCTGAAGGTATAAAGATGAACTTCATAATGTATGTAGAGTTTCTCAAACAGCACTTCCTGCCATGGTTCAAGAAGAAGAACCGTGCATTCCGCACAAGATCATTTTCATGCATGATAATGCACCATCTCATGCTGCAAATAACACATCTGCATCTCTGGCTGCTGTGGGCATAAAAGGGGACAAACTTATGCTGTGGCCCCATGCTCCCCTGACCTCAACCCCACTGAGAACCTCTGGAGCATCATCAAAAGGAGTGTCTATGTTGGTGGGAGGCAGTTCACATCTAAGCAACAGCTCTGGGAGGGTATTCTGTCCTCATGCAAAACAACTAAAGCAGAAACCATCCAAAACCTGACAAATTCAATGGACAAGAGAGTTCAGAAGCTCATTTCGAACAAGGGGTCCTATGTGCACATGTAACATCACTTCAAATAAAGTTTTGGCTTGAAAGCTGGTTTATTTCAGTTTGTAATAACCTGCTAATGCTTATAATTTCACAAATGAACATTTGTTTGTTCGTTATAAAAATGAAAAGGTTGAAAACTCTGCTATGCATAATAATTTAGAACATGCATTTTGAGGATTTTTTTTGTATAAAATATACTGTTATCATAGGCAGTTTGTTCAAAAACCTTTCAATTTATACTCTAATAGTTGATGACTGGAAAATTACAATGACTGCAATTCATATAGGTAATTTTGGAAAATAAGAGAAAATATTATTTGCATAATAATTTGGAACACAGTGTATACAGTACATGTACTAATCTGATTTATCTAGTAGTATGGGTGTAGAATGTACAATGGCAATGTTGTAAGTCTAGGCAGTTCAAGTTTCAGACCAGCAAATGATAAATAATAACCAACTTTAATAGTCAACAATCTTCAATATAAAAACAAAGAGACATACTTGCATAGATAAAGTCCATAAGCAGCAGCAAAGTCCACGAAACTGGTTTCCATAGAAAGATTATTTCATGCAGCAGCATGTGGACTTTGCTGCTGCTTATGGACTTTATCTATGCAAGTATGTCTCTTTGTTTTTATATTGAAGATTGTTGACTATTAAAGTTGGTTATTATTTATCATTTGCTGGTCTGAAACTTGAACTGCCTAATACTAAAGACACGTTGGAGAATGTCTCATACAGACCTGACACAGTGTGTGAAGCGCAGCTAAATAATGTTATGAGCCCATACATATTATATACAATGTTGTAAGTCTAAACATACATATGGCACATTGTTCTGGTCTCACCCATCAACTGCTAATATTATTAACAAAACAACATAAAATAAAAATAACAAATCCCCACAAAAAAGGCAAAAATATTTGAGATGAATTGAGTGCAAAATAGTGTTAGAGCATTCAAACCCGCATGCAAAGACAATTAAAATATGTAATCTGGAAGCAGGGTAGGCAACCTGGTCAGAAACTGATCAATGGTGATGTGATGCACTGCATGGCAATGTGACATATTAGTGGGGTTTGGGGAATTTTTTCTACTGCCCGGAGTACAATTTTGTCTAAGAACGGCAATGGCTTCAAGACAACAATGCTAACCACCATGCTTCTATTTCTATATGTTATTGAAAAGGGTATGTACAAATTTACATCTCAACTTGAGGCTCCAGGTCAACTCTCCTCTCTTGCTAAAATACAGTATTTCCTCTGCAATCTTCAATATGCTGGAGATGTTCCAAAGCCACAGGATTTCTCTGCACATACAGTACGGTGGACATTGCAGCCAATCAATCATTATTGAGTAATGCAGGTTCCTTATTGTCTATGGTATTACCTACAACCCTTCCCTGAAATCTGGTGTCTCCACAGCAGATGAAGCTCATAGACTGTAAGAGCGGCCACTGCCTTTATCATCATATAACCTGGATGTGATATTCTGGACATTTCTATCTTGATCTCCTATTCATGTCTCCAGTATAAAACCTCCAGAAGTTCATGGAATGAGAATAAGAGAAGTTACTCACTATTAAAATAAGACAGAACAGATAAGAATTAATAAAGATTTTTGCTTCATTTCACATTGACCTCAGATATGAGACTCACCTGATACTAGAACATATGTTTTCTTAACAGCTACAGAGATTATCTCATGCAGACAACCCATGTCTATATGTTCTGTTAGAGCATATAGATATCAAAAGGTAAACCCCACTCTGAACTCTCCTTTATAATCAGAAATAAAGAGCAGCAGAGTAAGTCTCCAGATATTATATTGACAGCATTCGTCTGATTGACCACCATGTATATTTACACGGTTGAGTCAGATTAGTAGGTTTAATTATAATCATGGCTCTGGATATTAGCTGCTGGTCATAATAATGTGTTTGACTGTGATTATACATTTATAGATCACAAGGCATTATGGGAAAAGATCTGGGAAGCTCATGCACCCTCTATTGGATGTAACAAATTCCCAATTTGCTTCTGATTCACTGAATCTTTAAGGAGCAAAAGGGATATTAGCTAAGCCAGTATCACTCATCTACATACAGCAGTTTCGGGGGTTTGCCCCTCTTCAGTGCAGAGCAAAGTCATACTGGTTGGCTGGGTGGGAGGCAATGAGTGGCTGAGAAAGGAGATTACCTCTCCTTGGGGAGAGCACTTGATTGGTGTGTAGAGTTTTGAGATTGACTTTTTGCCCTCTACTAAGCATCTGCATATCACAAGGCATTATGGGAAAGGAGCTGAGAAGCTCATGCACCCTCTTTTTGATGTAACAAATACTCAATTTGCTTCGGATTCACTGGATTTTTAAGAAGAAAAAGGGATATTACCCAAGCCAGTATCACTCATCTACACAGCCATTTCGGGATTTTGCCCCCCATTTTATATATTTATATGATATACACATATGATATATCTGTGTGTATCAACCTTTAATTGTAGTTTGAGTAAATGTCAAACATCTTGGTGGAGGCCATCTGCTACCTGGACCTGATGGTGTACAAACCATATGTAGGGGGTGGAATGGCTACAGATACTTTCTATGAGACCATATACTGCTATTGTCACCTCTCTCAGGATCAGCAGATCCAATCTAAGCCATACCTGCTCCTTTTTTCTCTCCTAATTTTGGGAGAGTAGGCATACCCTTCACTGCTATGTTGTATAGGTTTCTTCCAGAAAAAAACTGGAGAGTTAGCAAGTATTATCTAATCAAAAAGAGCATAGCACTCAGCTTAGGACAGTGCTAGTGGTAACCTCTGCAGTTGGACCCCCACCATTGTAGGACAATATGAAATGTTAGATGCTAAAGGCAATTAAAGGAAGATGTAAGGTGTTTTTATCTCAGTAATAAGTTACTGTTTCATAAGTGTCTATGTTATACAGTTTCAGAGTTTGTAAGGCCAAAAAAAGACAGACGTCCATAAAGTTCAGCCTATTAATTGCACATCTGTTTTTTTTCGGTCACAAAAGTCTATCTTTCTAGATTATGAATTTTGCACAAGTTGAGTTACATTTATGAACATGATGGAACATTTTGATCAGTTTGGTTTAGAAATGTTACATAACTATTAGTAATTAATTCTCATTTATATCTCTCAAAAACAACCACATGTAGAGAATACTAGAATAAAATATAACTTTTAATATTATTCACTAAAAATTGATAAATATTACACCTATCTTACCCTACACTAACCTAACTACACAAAGACCCTAACCTAAGACCCCTACCTACCAACAACAGGGGGAAACCGTCCCGACAAGGTCGACCCCCACAGGAACCTATCCTATATACACAATAGCCCTGCTTCACCCTACAATATCTTTACAGGCAAATAATAGGGCATAGATAAAAGACCTGCTATCTTCAGATAAATATACAGATATTATACCCTTAGATATATCCAATAATAATCAGTTTTTTATAAGATCACAAACAAACATATGTAAACCTCTCAGATAACCACAAACCATTTTAAACCAAAAGCGTTTCCTCCGATGATATCTGGATTCATCAGGGCCAAATCACAAGGAATATACAAAAGATACAAGGATACAATATGTTAGAAGTACAAAAAGATATAACACCATCCTGAAAACGTTTTTTTCTTCTTTCCTATAAATAAGGGAATTTAACAAATAGCAACATCTCAAATACAGTTATACATCACCGCCTATACGATTATTCCAAAGGACATGATGTGCCACGGTCAACTCCTCTGGTAGGAAGGACGCTATCACAGTGTATCCACTCACCTTAAATAGTCTACCTCCTATCCGTTTCCCATTCGCGCCAACGAACCCGCACGCATGCGCCGCCGGGAACTTCCGGATGCCAGCTTGTCAAAGGTGTCCATTGTGCATGCGTTGTCTATTCCACCCGCGCATGCGCTGGAGTACCTTGTGCGTCCGTACTTTGATTCATTACGCTTACGCACGATCACCTAGACCAAGCCGCACCACGCGACGGCATCTATATCTAGTGTGCCTGATCAAAAGAGCACTGTTAACTTCCACCTTCACCATTAAGGCAAATATCACACATATAGAGGACGGGTATCGCACACAGAGCAAAATATAAGTCCAAGTGACAGCAGAGGCAGTGAAATCCACTATCACATATGGACTATCCAAAGGCTAAAAGATATTAATATTATAGCCCAATAGCAATATAGCATTGACAAAAGCCCCCAAGGCCCCCCCAATTTTACTAAAAAAACAATGAGGGGTCAAAACCTTTGATAAAAATTTGGGAAATTTGTAGGGTAACTCGGTCTTTTAATTTTTAAAAAAGAAAAAATTCCCAAATTTAATTGTGTAGGAAAAAAAAAAAAAAGAGTGGGATGCACAATCCTTAATCAGCTGGGGATTGTTGTGGTGTTTTCATTTATATCTCTATATAAATATATTTCCTTCTGTCCTTCCCTCCAAAAAGAGGTAGAGTGCAAGAATCATGTGAAGTAAATTTTACTTTCCCAAAAAAAAAGGGGACCCCAAAAAAAAATTAACATACTTACCAACTCTCCCAGATTGTGTGAGAGACTCCTGCAAATAGGGGAGACCCCCCTGCATGTGATTTTTGGCAAACCCCCCTTCACCCTAAAAGGGCTCCCTGGAGGCTCTTTAAGGGAAGGGGAAATACTGGGGTTTAGGGCCCAAGAGACCCCTGTTCAATGCCTCGGGTTTTGGAGGGGGATGCCCCGGGTTTTAAATTATAAATTTTAACCCTGCAGGGTGCAGGGGGAGAGAGGTGATATGCTTTCCCTTTCTCTCCCCCCCCAATTTGTAAAGTGAAAACCCTACCCATCACGGGATGGCCCCCCATTTTAAACCCTATAATGAAAGCGGGGGAAAATTTTGGTAGGAGGGGGTTTTTGATTCAGCCTACCTGTATTTTTGGAATGTTTCTGTTTATTTACAGGTTTTTCCCTTTTGGGACTAAAGCAGTTTTTTTTTAAAAATATTTAACAATGTTGGATCAAATTTCTTTTAAAAAAAAAGGGGTTTAAAAGAGGGTTTAAAAGGGAGTGTTCGGGTTAAATTTAAATTTGGGTTTTTAAATTGTTTTAGCTTTTCCCCCCCCTTTTAAAAACCCGCTGTTAGAAATTATAGACACCCGGACATATGCATCTCCTCTACTAGCATTTAGATTTGTTGTCAGCCAGTGGTGATTTTTGTGACCTCCAAGGCTGAACAAACCCCCCTGTCATGTTATCCTGTCCCCTAATCCCCCTGGGGGTCCCAGAGTAGGGGAAAGAGGGGGTTAGTTGATAGCCCAAAAATTGGGGTGGCTACGGGGCTTTTTATTTTTAGGATAGGATATTCATGGGCATTCATATCCTGACAGTATCAGCCTGCAGCTGCTGGTTTTTTTTTTGGGCTGATGGGGGGGTTTCCCAAAAGTAGTTTTTTTTTTTTTGTTTTAAATGAAAATCTAAAAAAAAGGCATCCACTTTAATAAATAAATAATAATAATAGAAAATATAACATGGAGTCCCCCTAATTTTTCATAACCAGCCAAAGTAAAACTGACTGCTGCAGGATGATACTATCACGATTGGAAAGTCCATAGATATTGGTTCCCTCGCACCCAAAAAAATAAAAGCCCCAGCTGCCCCCAAGAAGCTGCCAATTTTTTAATGGTCGTTTTCTTACAGAAAAAAGGGCTCTTTCGAAACCTTTTTGGGGCCACTTTGAAATTTTTAATAGGACAAGAGGTTAGCAAACGCCTTTGGGGTTAAAAAACCAAGCCCCTTTAATTTAAAACCCAAGGGAGAGATTCTGCCCAGTTTGTTTTGGGTTGCAAAAACCCAATTTTAAATTTGGTTAAAAAAAATTGGGCAAAACAAAAAAAAAAGTTTATTTAAACAAATGATCCTCAAATCAAGCCCACATGGAGATTGTGGAAAAATCTGGGGCCCTGAAATCCCATCACCACCCCCCCCCCCCCCACTTCTAACTATTATCCCTTAACTTTCCCCAGCTCCACTTATCCCTCATCGCCACCTCACCTCAACCTATCACCCTATGGGGAGTTCGTGCAGAAGTGAGGAACGGGGTAAAGAGGGAGGGAAAGGGGTTTAAAAAATTTAATATGTTTGTGTGGTAAATTCTGAAGGGATGAGTGATGGCCGGGAGAAGTCATCATAGTGGTCTGGGCTGGATGGAGAAGAAAAATGGAAGACGGCATCTGTGATCACTGGATGTAATTTGCATTTTATCGCTTAATGCCCTGAAGACTGTTGTGAACACGGGTTTCCTACAAATATTTGGGTCCGTAGGCCCTTAAAATTGGTCATAGTGTAATGGCTTACACAGTTTGGAGACATCTACCAGCTCCTGAAATAGCCTATTTTCCCCAAGAAAGCTGGTTTGCTAAACACCCTTAATTTTCTTTCTGCCAAGATTTTAAAACCGTTTTTGTGCTTTGGGTGGGGCTTGAAATTCAGGGTTGTGGCTTGTTATAAGAGGGCATGGCTATGAAAATTCTGGGAGGCAGCACTGCACGTGCCAAAATTCAAAAAATTTCCCTTTAAAGGCAACTATTAAAAAATTTTGGCGAGTATGAAACCAACCCCCCGGGGGCCCCCCAAAAATTTCAAAATCCACTTGTGGGAACACGGGCAAAAATCCCTTTACGTTTCATATTTCCCAGATTTTCAAAAATTGGCTTTTTTTAAATTTTTTATACAGTACAAAAAGGCGCATCTTGTGGGATGCATAGGGAAATGGTTCACAAATTTATATATTATACAGTACTTTACACTTTTTTTTAAATTTATCTACCAGCCCGAGTCACAAAATATGACTTTTTTCGAAAAATTACCCGGGTGCAAAAACTAAAAAAGGAAATTTTAATTTGGGGGTGAGCGGGAACTTGGTGGGTATTTAAAAGGTATGTTTTAGGCTGCTTTATCAAACTATCTATCTAGATTTCCCACACTAAAAACATTTTTTTGGGATTTTCCCTAGATCCATAAATTCTTTGTTAAAAATTTAAAAAATAAGAAAGAGGATAAGAGTTTTGGGTTAAATACTTTACCTTTTGATTAATTATGAAAATAAAATTAAAATTAAAAAAAACCCCGCCAAAATTTTCATTGAAACTTATCTTTGATGAAGAAATGGGTATACATGGGGAAACGCGTTAAGTGTTGGTTTTTTATTTTTTTATGGGAGTAATCCTCTCTTTTAAAAAAAAAAAATTTACCCTAAAAAAGGAAAATTTGTTATACATTGATTTACTCTCCGAAGCGCCCAAGCCCCGCAATTTTTTTTTTTATCGCTTTTTTTTTACCGTGAGAATTTCTCCCCCACATGTCTGGGGAAAAAGGGCCCTCCCCGACAGGGG
Source organism: Phyllomedusa bahiana (assembly GCA_025379985.1). NCBI lineage: Eukaryota > Metazoa > Chordata > Amphibia > Anura > Hylidae > Phyllomedusa > Phyllomedusa bahiana. The sequence continues at coordinate 15,922 of JAODAL010017731.1, forward strand.
GAGAGCACAAAGGAGATAAATTTGCATTTAAGAGTTGTGCCTCATTGTTTCGCACAACTCCTAAGGTAAGCGCATATGATTTTTTAAACTATTATGTTAATTTGGACATCCCCTTAAATATTGGGGCCGCTTTCTCCCCTTTTCCCATATCTATTTATTCAAAATTACCCCTTCTATCTATCTATCTAATATCTATTTTCAAATTTTTCCCTATTGTCTACCCCCCCCCCCCCCCCCTTTTCCTCCTCCTACTTTCATCTATTTATCTTTCTATTTATATAAAAACAACTTCTTTTTACTCAGTGGGGCATCAACCAGGGGTTGGGGGAAGGGGGTTCTTTAAAACTTTTTTCCACGTTTTGATTTAAATCTGTTGTTTGAGGGTTTTTTCCATCATACTTTGAGCGGGTAGGGAACCGGGTGATTATTGTGGGATTTATGGGGTTGTGAAAGTTTCACTGCTGAAATTTGAACACGGGAAAATGGAAAGGGAGCAATTTGTTTTGGATTCTTATTCAGTCTGTATCTTTTTGATAGTATTCATTTCCCTTTTTGAAAAGCAAATAATGGGGTTTTGGGAAAAAAAAAAAAAATAAACCCGCACTCCCTGTTCCAGTGACAAAAATGAAAAAGTTTCTTGATTCCCAGGCCCCAATGCTAAGGTTTTTTCCCACAAATGAGCTTTTTTTTGAGCACACCCAGTGCATCTTTTTGGGATTAAAAAGGTTTTTCCCCCTTTTAAATTTTTATAAAGTGTTTAATTTGGTAACTCATTTACACATACTGGGCAATTTTCCCGTTTTTTTTCATTGTGAAAATCAATAATCAGGTATCGTGAGGGCAGCAGGTTTAAAATTTTTTTAAAAACCCTTTTAAAACAATACCAATTTAAACATATTAATATGTGAAAATTTCATATGGGGAAAAAGAGGGAAGGGTTTTTGGGGTGAAGCTCTTACCTTGGGCCAAAAAATCCAAGTATATATCCCCAAAATAAAACCCTTTTGTGAATTTAAACCCCAGGTTCCCCGATTTCACGGATAAAATACCCAATAGGTGGCAGAGCAATCCCTCCCGCCAATTTACCAGTGTGTTTTTCGGGGTTTTACACTGCTCCCGGCCGCAGAATCTGGGAGCACTACAATAACCCCCGCACAGAGCAAGGGAGAAATGTTTTGATCGGGGTTTTTTTACCCTTTTTTTGGTGAAAAATGCGCCCAAGTGAGCAGCTAAAAGTTTTTAATGGGAAACCCAATGAATGTGTTAGGTGTATTGTTTTGTAAGAATCGAAAAAAACTTTCCCAATTTTGCCTAAAATGAGGGGGCGTTTTGGGGGCGTTATGGAGGCTTTTCAAACCCCACCCTTGTAAAAAAATTTTAAAAACCCTAATGAATATGGTTTTGGCAAAACAAAAGCATTACTTTCCCCAGACAGGCAGACCTTTTCCCAAAGTGGAGCTAGATTTGCTGTAAAGGGAAAAAAATTTTCCCAAAATCGCTAAAACTTCCAGTTTTAAAAAATAAAAAAATCTTTTGATAAATTTTCAAAAATTTTATAAAATTTAATTATTTAAATTTAATAAAAAAGTTTACATATAAAAATTTTTTTTAAAATATATAATAACCCCCCTAAAAAATAAATTTTTAAAAAAAAGTATTTTAAAAAAAAAAAAGAAACTAAACTATTTTTTTTTTTTAAATAACCCACGAATATGTTGTTCAGATTTTTTACATTTTTAATTTTTTTACATTTTAAATTAAAATTTATTTTTTTCTGCTCTTACCCTTTAGTCTACATACAGCCAAAAAGCCAGCACAGGGAAAGGGAATTTTTTGAGACCTTAGCCCTCCATGCAGGTTTTAGGGACCAAAGTTTTTTTATTCACTGACATGCTATTCCAATGACTTTTCTTTTATTTCCAGCTTATTTATTTATAAAAAGGCCTAAATCCCTAATGCACCAAAACACCCCCAGACGGGGGAAAAGGTTTAACAAAAACTCCTTTCATACATTCAGGCGCATTATACATTGAAAACTAGATGCGAAAATTCACTTCAATCCACCTAGTTCCATACATGTCTCCCCAAGTGTCAGCCATATTGGATTAGGGGAAAAACCCGAGATTGTTTCATTAAAACCCAAAAAAAAAGTATTTCCCGCACCGGATCCTCCCCAGGGCATAAAAGATGGGAAAAAAAAGCACAAAACTTTTAAGGTAAACAGGGGGGGTAACTAAGAAGCCCGGGCTCCCCTACAAACTTTTGGATGGGGGGCCCCAACCCCAACCACAAAAAATTTTAACCCGGGGCCTCTTAAAATCATGCAAATTACTACATAATTGAAAGGGGGTGATTAAACCCCCCTTACATAAACACCATCATACCCGCTACCCCAAAAAAATCCCACTTAACCAAGTTTCCCCCCCTTACCAAAAACACTACCAAAATAGGACCTGATTATAACCCCCAGAAAAAAGGGCCCCAAATTTCCAAACCCCATTTGTAACTGAATTTTTACCCCTATACTTTTATGAATAAAGATCAATATTTCAATGACCCCTATAGGGGAAATTTCATTACAAAGGGCCCTACCAATTATTTTTTTAAAAAAAAAACCCCCATACAGAGAAACCCTATATGTTTTGTTCCAGTGTCAAAAATGCCCTACCCTACTTTAAAATTTTTCCCCCCATACAGTGACCCCTATTTGTGGTATATTTTAGTGTATAAAGGTGCCCCCAAAAGACTGTATATAACCTCCATACAGAGACCATTTTGTGGTAGTAACCCGTGTAAACAAAATGCCCTACAAACTGTATTTACCTTCATTCAAATGACCCCATATAGTGGGAGATTGTGACGGGGTTGCTGACAAAAAAGTATTACAGTTTTGTTAAATCTTGTGACTCACCCGGTGAAGTTTTCTACGGGTCGGGTTTACTTTCCCTTTTGTTCGGCCTTCTGGGCCAGACCGCCATTTATGGGCTTTTTTCCCGGTCCCTTTCAAGTTTGACACCCAAAAATTTAAATCCCCAATTTTTCAGCACCTTCCTCACTGCCCCCCAAAACCCCGTACAAACATCCCCCTTTGGGGGGGAGAGTGGGTACGGCCTTAGCTTTAAAGGGCCCCGCCCTAGAGGGGAGGAACGGGGCATTTTACCCCCCCGGATATGGTGTTACAACTATGGGGCCCGTACTCCCCCGAATCATTAAAAAGCAGGTAGAACCCCATTAGATAGGTTTTGGGAGCCCCAGGGAAGGGAGGTTAGTAGGCTTTAAAGGAGGGAGGGAGGGTGTAAATAGGGCCCCCCGGGAGGTAAGTAAATCTAGGTAGGTAGGCCCGTAGTTAAAGGGGGTCTCTATAGGAAGGGAGATTGGTACTAGGTTTGGCGTTTTAGGCCCAATTAAATAAGGGATGCCGTAGGGGGGACAATAGGTAGATTGTAGGTGGGCCCCCCGGGAGTAGGCTTTTAGGTGAGGCCCAAAAAGGTAGAAAAAGGGGGTAAATAGGCTATGGAGGCCCCAATTAAAGGGAGTGGCCCTGTAGGGGTTTGGTTTGGGATAGGAAGCCCCTACAGGTAGACAAAGGGGTTTGGTTGGGGTATAGGGGCCCCCTTTTAAGTAGACAGGGAGGCCTTCCCGTGGGGCAATACAGGCAAGGGAAGCTTTTTGGGGGCCTATTTTTTGGGGGGGTATACAGGCAGGCTTTTTTAAAGGGAGGCTATTAAAAGGGATGGGTTAGGGGGGAATATAGGCAGGCTTTGGGGGAGGTATGGAGAACAGGGAAGGGGAAAAGCACCCGTAAAAGAACATCCCGGGGTAGATTAAAAACTTTTTTTATTTTGGGAAACCCCTTAAAAAACCCTTTAAAATCCCCAAATTTTCAAAGTTTGAAACTGAGGGGGTTTCGGGACACTGCGGTCCCTTACTCATAGACCATTAAACAACACAATGTGTCTACTTATATATACACACTAATTCTAAAAACATATCAAACACCTGATGTCCGCGGCGCCTGTCGACATCGTGACTTCCGGTATATCTCCCATGAGCTGCGAGGCCAGAAATGACGCCCGGAGCTGCGCAGAACCACAATAATGAAGCCAATGCTGGCAAGAATTCACGCATGCGCATTACTTTGGCCAGCGGCATCCAGAGCTGCCGAAGGTAGCAACCTATCATGCGCAAAGCGCTCTTCAGAAGCCAGGAGCAGACAGAAACACACTGAGATGATCTCTATCAAATGAAGCATGATGCACAGACAGAGCAGCGCAGACCCAGGTGATACAAAACAGAAATGGACTTAAACTAAACAGCATGAGAGACGATAGATCCTACATTACAATTCATATTATTATTAAATATATTTTAATTTTGATTAATTAGTTTTAAGCATTAATCCTGTTATCTGATATTACAATAAAACATATGTGCTTATGAAAAGCCTAGTCTAATAAATTTACCAGAGAAGTTTAAATGAACTCAGCCGGACTAATAATGGAACATAATTTCTTTCCTTGAATTTAGACCTCTGGGATGAGATGTATTGAGCATGAGTATCCAGTAGGCCTCACGATCATGAAGAAGATGTTTTAAGTCCCCTCCCCTGACGGGTTTTAAGATCCGATCTATACCTATGACCCGTAGGCTTCCACAGTCATTCCCATCAACCTCCCTAAAATGCATCGACAAGCTTGACCGATTACGTGGGGAGTTGGTGATTGTGTCATTAAGATGTTCCAAGATACGTATTTTTAATTTTCGAGACGTACTTCCTATATATTGCAAATTGCATGTCGTGCAAGTGGCCAAATAAACCACATAGCACAAGTTGCAATTAATATATTGCCTTATTGGAAATGTTTTATTTCCTTCTGAATTTGGAAACGATCTTGTAGGATATACCCTTTTGCCCAACGTGCGGCAAGGTTTTACCCCCCGCATTTTTTAAACCCAACAAATTTTTTAACCCAAATTTGGGATTCTTCTTCCAAGATTGGGGATATTTAAAATTTATGTTTTTGATAAAATGAAATTGTTTGGCAAAGATCAAAAATTTAAAAACCAAATGTTTTATTTCCCCTTTCCGTTTGGGTTGGTTTTTTTTGTAGACAAGAGTTCTTCTCGAGATTTATTCTCTACAATAAAAATTTAAAATTTCTTCTTAGCCCCCAATTGGGTAACCCCGGGTTTTTCCAATCTCCATATATATTTTTTTTGGGTTTCCCTTCAAAAAAACCCTTTTGGGGCAGAGGAGAAATTTGGGTTTTTTGGCCCTTTTAATTGTCTCCCCCCTATGGGAAAGGTTTTGGGGTGTTTCCTGGAATAAAAGAACTACGGTGGTGGAGGACAGTATTCCCGGATGTGGGCTTACCGTTATGTTCTGGTATGCACAAATTCCCCTCTTTTCCCGTCAAAGACAGCCCAAAAAAATTTGAGGGGTTGGCCCTTTTTAATGTAAAATGTAAAAGAAAAGTTTTGGGAATGGTTTGTTTTCCCAAATACCCCCATAAATTTCCGGAAGGGGCAGCCCACATGGGCCCCAAAAACCCAAAAAGGGGTTGTTGATTTATCTGCCATACCAACAAGAAAACTCCCAAAAAAAGGTTTGGTCCAATTTTGAAAATTTTAAAAACCCCGGGCCTCCCCCCAGGCCAAATCCCAAGTTGGGCCCAGAGGGGGGGAAAATTTGGCCCCCTTTAAACCCCCCGGGGGAAACCTTTATAAGGGATGGGGCGGGCTAACAAACGTTTTTCTTTGTATTTTGTTACCTAAAGGTTTTTTTGGGCCGTGCTCGGCCTTTAAAAATTTTTTTCCCGGGATTTTCAGAACTGTTTTAAGATAATTTCCATAAAATATTTTTAAATAACGGGAATGTTTTAAAGTCTAATTTTAAAAAAAAACCAGTCTGAGTAACCAGCGGGGCGGGAAAAAAGGGGCCCAAAGGGTTTCAGAAAATCTCGGGAATCTTTTCCCAAAAACCCCCCAAAGGACTTTTCTCCTGAATTTAAAAGTTTGGGGAAAAAACAAAAAATGAAAAGAACTCAATTTTTGGGGTGGGACCCATGCCCTGCAAAATTTTTGTCGAAAGAACTTGATTCCTCGCGGCCCCGCATTAAAAAAATTTCCCGACCACCATTTTTTCAAAAGGATTTTGTGATAAAATGGAATCAGATATTTTTTCCATTTGGGTTCCCAATCAATTTGATGTCATTAATTATTAAATAATGAAAAAGCAAAATTTGACAAAAAATTATGCGGTTTAAAGGGCCATGAGGTTTTTTTAAAGGGTTTTTAAATTTAAAATTACAGGGGTTTGAAAAGACTTTTACGGGTTGAAAGGAAAAAATTTTCAACTTTTGGAAAATCCTTTTAGGGGTTTTTCCAAAACGGGGGTAAATTTTCCCAAAAGCGACCCCAAAGACCTCACAAAAGGACCGGGAATATGATTGGGGGGGGGGCCGGGCAGAGATGGGTTTTTGGGGTTCCCCCCAAATCAATATTGAAAAGAACCAAAAGGGATGGACCCCCCAATAACAGACGAAGGGTCAGTTTTGGTCGTAGATTCTGACTCATTTAAACACCCCCAACAGAATCCTCAGATGGGGGGGAAAAGGGGGGCCCCCAAGTGCCAAGGGATGCGCTCCCTCAAATTAAAAAAGACCCCCAAAAAACAAAATAAAAAAAAAAGGGACAAGAAGGGGAGGTAAAAAAGCCAGGATTGGACAAAAGGAGGGCAAACCGCCGGGAAAATCCAAAAATCAGTTTGGGGAAAAAAAAACGTAGATGTCCTAAATTTATACCCTTTTGAACTGACTTTTTTAAAAGAACAAGTTCTCAGTTGGGGTTTAAAATTTTTGGAGAAAACAAAATTTTTGCCCCTATTTTCAACTTTGGGAAAGGGACATCAAAAAATTTATCCGCCTTTAATTTTTTAAGGGGCTTTTCTGACATATAATAAAATAAGTTCAGATGAAGAAGGAAAGCACATATTTTACAGTAGCCAGCCCCCTTTTAAAATTTGGGGAATAAAAAAAACCCTAATTTTTTCCAAGAACAGTTTGGTCCATTTTTTATCTTTGGAATCATTGTGGACTTGGATACCTTTCTTTCTGAAACAAATTACTAAAGCCCCCTTTTTTTCGGGAACAAGTAATTCGGAATTTTAAAACCTGTAAAACCCCATACAACAGAAAATGGATCCTTAAAAATCTTGGTGGAAAGGACTTCGTTCACTAACCCACACTGTTCCCCCCCTGTCGAAAATTGAAAAATCTGTCAAATAAAAAAGTAAGCAGTAAAAGAAATTAACTAAAAATAAAAATTTTAAAACTTTTAAAAAGGAAAAGACAAGGGGGGGCCATTGTGATCCTAAAACAAAAAGGAAAAATTAAAAACCCAAGGGCAAAAGTTTTCTGTCAATGGTAAAAGTTTATTTGGGAAATTGCCCTCATGCCCCAACGCAAATTTTCAGGGAAAAAATTACCTTGTATTTTGATGGAAGGGGTTTCTCTGGGGATATTGAGAAAAGGGGGCCCTTGGTTTAAAATTTGATTGTAAAAGGGTCCAATCATGCCTATAAGTATGGGTTTTTCCCCCAAAAAATACACAAAAAATTAACTCCCCACCAATGCTTCGTTTGGGAAAATCGTGCATTGGGTACACTGTTTTAAAGAGGCAACCCCAAGGGGCAAAGCCCACGATTTTAACCCCAAATTGGTTTTAGCAAAACCGGGCACCAAAAGAACGGGGAGGCCCAAAACATTTTTAATCAAATTCCCTTGGAGGCCCAACTATGTTTTGGAAATTGCCTGTAACGTAGGGGGGCACTTTAAAAACCTACCCCACACACGTTGCTATCTTGGGGGATTCCCAATTTCCCCTAAAAAAATTTTAAAAAGTGATTATTCCGATGAGTTTTTTTTCTTTTGTTTTTGATTGTCACCCACGTTCCTGATGACCCACAATTTTTTCAAATTTGACAGAAAATTTTTTTTTTCAACTCAGGGGTTGTCTTTGGGGGCCCAAAATTTTCCCCCTCCCGGGCCAACTTGGTAAATGGAATGGTGGGGGGCGGTATATTGGACAATCCTTTTGGCATTTTGTTTTGTTGGTAGGGAGTTTCATCGACGACCCCCTTTTTGGTTTGGGGCGCCGATTGTCTGCCTCCCGGATTTTTATGGAGTTTGAACAACAACCCATTAAATTCTTTTTTTTCCCCTTTTTGCTTAAAACCCCAAACCACCATCAATTTTTTGGGGAACCTGACTTTAAACGGGCAGAAGGGGGAATTTGTTTTATCCCAAAGAAAAAAATTTTGTAAGCCCCCCATCCGGGAAATTTACTGTCCTCCACCACCGGGTAGCTTTCATTCCAGGGGGCCCCCTCAAACCCATTCCTATGGGGGAGACAATTGGGGCAAAACGAAAATTTGCTCCTCTGCTAAAGGTTTTTAAATGAAAAAAATCCAAAACCCAAATAAGGGGAAAAATTGAAATCCAGGGGTTTTCCCCAGTTTGGGTTTCCCCAAAAAAGGGGAAGCAAATTCAAATTGAAAGAAATGGGTTCCCCGGAGAAGAAATTTTGTCTACAAAAATTCCCCCTTTAAAGGGGAAGGGGGAAAGCTTTTGGGTTTTCAAAATTTTTAGAAATACCATCAATTTCATTTTACCCAAAAACATCATTTCAAAGTATCCCCCAATCTTGGAAGAAGATCCAATTTTTGGGAAATTCCATTTCTCCCGGGTATAGGATGTCCCAAAAAAGCCTAAGACATTGGGGGAAATTTAACAAACCCCAAATTTTAAATAAAAAACCAAGTGATAAGTACCTAAATGGCTAAAATTCTGTGGCTTCTTTTAAATGCGGGGGTAATCTTTGCCGAAAGTGTCAATTGTATATCCAAAAAAAATCTTTTTCCAAAATTTCGGGAAGGAAAAAAAAAATTTTCCCAATAAGGCAAAATATTAATTTGAAAATTTGTGAATGGGGGTTTTTTTGGGCCCCCTTGCCGACTGCAATTTGGGCAAATATAGGAAGTACCCCGAAAAAAAAAAAATTTACGAAATTTTTGGAAATCTTAATGACAAAAATCACCCCAACTCCCCAGGTTAATCGGCCCCAAGCTTGTCAAGCATTTTTAGGGAGGTTGAGGGGAAAATGATTGGAAAAGAGCCAAATTGGCCCATAGGTATAGATGGATTTTAAAAACCCTCAAGGGAGGGGACAAAAAACCCCCTTCTTCATAAATCTTTGGGCCTACGGAAAATCATGCCCCAAATAAACCTAAAACCCAGAGTAAAAAATTAAAGGGAAAAAAAATTTATGTTCCATTATTAGTCCGGCTGATTCTTTAAAAACCCTCCTCGGGTTTAAATTTTTTAGACTAGGCTTTTCATAAAGAAATTTTGGGTTTTTTTTTGAAATATCAGAAAAACAGGATTTTTAAAAATTTTAAAACTAATTAATAAAAATATAAAAAAAAAAAAAAAAAAAAATTTAATAATAAAAAAAAAAAAAACAAAAAAAAAATTGTAAATTTAAGTGGGAATAAATCGTCTCTCATGCTTTTTTAGTTTAATTTCCATTTTGTTTTTGTATCCCCGGGGTCTGGGCGACCTCGTCTTGGGGGCATCGTGCTTAATTTGAAGGGATCATCTCAGGTTTTTTTTTTCTGTCTGCTCCTGGTTTGAAGAGCGCTTTGGGCTTTGATAGTTTGCTACCTTGGGCCAGCTCTGGTTTCCGCGGGCCCAAAAGTAATGGGGAAAGGGGGAAATTTTGCCAGAAAGGGCTTCAATATGCGGTTCTGCGCAGGTCCGGGCGTCATTTCCGGCCTCGCAGTTCATGGGAGATTTTCCCGGGAATTACGATGCGACAGGGCCCCGGCAATCAGGTTTTTAAATGTTTTTAAATTAGTGGGGTATAAAATAAGTAGACACTTTGGGGCGACTTTGTTTTAATCTGGGGCCGGGGTCGGGGGGGGGGGCACCTTTCCCCAATTTTCCCGGAGGAATCTGCCCCCTGTTTTATGTGGGGGCGCGCTCATACATAGCATGAAAAGTCCGCCGCGCCTCCCAGTGTTTTTTAGGGGGGGGCAGGGGGGCGGGACTGAGGCCAGTGGGGGGCCGGCCCCCCTTTATGATTGGGGCGGGGATTTGCGGTCATACATCGGGGCAAAAGCCCGGGCCCCCGGCCTAGCCAGTGGTTTTGGGGCCATTTGGCGGGGACCAAAGGCGCAGTGGGGGTGTGCGCCAAAAAGGTTTTTCCCCCCCCTCCGAGGAGCGCACCATAAAAGCGGGCAAAAGTTCCTGCCCCTTGCCATTTGGTTTTTTTGGGGGGCCCACAGTGGGGGGAAACATGGGTGCAGTGCGGGGCCCTTAGGCGCCGTGGGGGGATTTTGGCTCCGAAAAAACATTCCGTGCGAAAAAGGCGGGAAACAGCGACAAATATTCCAGATGCGGCGGAGTATGAAACAAAAACCCCTTTTTTAAAAAGGGCCCTTTCAACATTCTAGGAAAAAGAGCTGAAACCTAAAAAATAAAAAATACATAAAACAAAATCATTTTCCCAATACCCTAATTCAAAAAATTTGGATTTTTGGGAAATTTGGGGGGAAATTTACAGAAATTCAAATTCAAAAAAGCTTTTCTGATTGGTCGGCAAAAACCCGGCCAATCAGAATAGGAGCGAAAAGGGGAAACCTTTTAAAACCAAATAGGGAAGTTTTGACCAAATAAAAAATCCACGGGGGGGAAGTTCAAAAAAAAGAAAAAATGCTGAAAAGGCTGTTTGGGTTAAAGCAACCGGGGACTTGGTTTAGCTCAGCCAATCAAAATTTAGGAGCGCAGAGCCCCTTTTAAAACCTATGGGAATTATTGACCAATCAAAAATGGGAAAGCGAAAGACCCATTCTAGTCTATGGAGAATTTTTAAGACCAAATCAGAACCACGGCGGGTTTAATTCAAAATACAGAAAAAAAGACAGAAAAAATTGCTTTGGCTGGGGCTCGGGGGCTTGGCTATCCCACCCGTCAGAGCGCGAGCTCTTTTCCCATTATAGTCTATGGAGAGAGGGCGCTCCCGAAAAAATCGTCTCTCACGCCCGGGGCGGGGATTTTTGGGATTTAAAAAAAAAAATTATTTTTATTAAATGTTAAAAAAAAATTTTCAGATAAAAAAGCCGAACCCTTCTTTTAAAAAATAATTAAAAAAAAAATCCCGAACAACGCGTTTGTCGCCGAGACCCGGCACTACATAGGGGAAATTTCAATAGAGGGGAATTTGGGGGGGAAAAAACAGTAATTCAAATTGTTTTAAACATTCTAATTTGGGCGGCATAAAACCCGCCAATCGAATAGGAGCGCAAAGTCCCCTTTTTATCCTATGGAAAAAAAAGCCAAATTTATATTCAAAGGGGGACAGTTCAAAAATACAGTAAAAATGCAGAAAAGGTGATTGTTTTAAGCGGGGGGGCTCGTCCAGCTTAGCCAATCAAAGGGGGAGCTACTTTCCATAGAGGTTTTTAAAGGGGAAAAAAAATTTTGAAACGGGCTCCCGGTGAAGGGCTAAGTTTAAAGAGGGGGCCGTTATTTGGGCCAAAAGGGGGAAAGGGCGACCCCTCCCATGGGGGTTTTTTAATGCAATCAGAAAAACAAAACTGTAAAAAATGGCCAAAATCAAAATAAGAATTTCAGAAGTTTCCCGATTTTGTAAAATAAAAGAATAAAATAAAGGGGGTAACGAATAAAAAATTTTTAAAACAATAAAAACATGTTTTTTTCTTTTTTTTTGTTTTGCCAAGGGTCAATTCCCCTTGTATGGGGGTTTCAACGAAAAAATTTTTTTTTTTCGTTACCCCCAATTATTAAATTTTTTATAAAACACATCGGGACAACTTCCCGTAGTCTTATCATTTGATTTCGGGGCCCTGTTAAAAGTTTTTAAATTTTAGTTTGGGATTAGAAAAAACCCCTAGGGGGCGTCGCTCGCTTTCCCAAATTTGGGCCAAATAACGGCCCCCCTCTTTTAAATTAAACCAAAAACAAGGGGCGCGCTCAGAAAATTTTTTTTTCCCCATAGGAAAACCCATGAGAAAGTAGCTCGCGCTCTTTATTGGCTAAACTGGACGAGCCCCCCCGCTTCCAAAACCCAAACAGCCGTTTTGCATTTTTTCTTTTATTTTGAATGTCCCGCCTTTTAATATGATTGGTCAATTTTTTCTCCATAGGATTTTAATTGGGGCATTTGGGGCATATTCCCGATTGGTCAATTCTCCCCATGGGTTTTTAATGGGGCATTTTTCGCTCCCCTTTTTTGATTGGTGGTTTATGCCGACCAAAGAGAATAGCTTAAAAAAATTTTTAAAAAAAATGTATTTCCCGGCAATTTTTTTATTGCCAAATTTTATTGTAGCGCCGGTTCGGGGAAAAAAAAGCGTTTGGGTTTTTTGGGGGTTTTTTAAATGCTTTTTTTTGAAAGAAGGGGTTTTGGCTCTTTATTGATAAAGTTTTTACATTTTAAAAAAAATCAAATTTTTTGATTTTTTAAATCTTCATGCCCCACGGCGCTTTCGCGCCCAAAATTTTAGAGCGCCCCTTCTCCATGGGCTATAATGGGGAAGTACTCGCGCTTTTGAATTTTGGGGGGATAGGGAAAACCCCCCCTGAAATCACCAATCAGTCTTTTCTGTCCTTTTTTCTGTATTTTGAACCCCGACCCGCCCTTTTATTTTGTTTGGGCCAAAATTCTCCATAGGAAAATAATGGGACCTTTTTTCCGCCCCCATTTGATTGGGTTTAAAACTCCTTCATAGGTTTTGAATGGGCCCCTGTCGCTCCCATTCCCGATTGGGCCAAAAACCCCTTTCCCTAGGATATAAAAGGGTCTTTGCGCTCCTATTTTTTGATTGGCTGAGCTAGCCAAATCCCCGGAATCTTAACCAATCAGTTTTTTCACCTTTTTACTGTATTTTTTTAAAATGGGCCCGCCGTGGGGTTCTGGGTTGGTCTAAAATTCCCCCATTTGGTTAAAATGGGGCTTTTGGGGGCTTTGTTTTTCGATTGGGGTGAGCTACCAAGGGCCCCCCCCTACCCCAGCCCAAAACTTTTTTCACCAATTTTTACTGTAAATTTTTAACTGGCCCCCCCTTTGATTCTGATTTGGGGCCCCAATTTCCCTTCCCCCTAGGTTTTTTTAAAGGTTTTTTCCCGTTTGTCCCCATTCTGATTGGCCCCGGGTTTTTGCCGACCCAAAGGAAAGGTTTTTAGAAATTTTAATTACTTTTTTCCGGCAATTTTTAAAAATAAAAAATTCCCTTTAAAAATTGCGCCCTTCTAAAGTTTAGGAAAGTGATTTTTTTTTTTTAAAATTTTTTTATTTTTTACGTTCAGCTCTTTTTTTTACACTGTTTACGCCTTTATAAAGGCGATATTTTTGGAATATACCCCTGTTTAAAAACAGAGTGGAAACCGAGATTTTGTCGCGATTTCCCCATGTTTCCTCTAAAGTTTTCCCCAAAACCTTCTTCACTTTTCCTTTTGCCCGGGGCATTTTTAAACCCAAAAAAAACCCGGGGCTTCGTCGGGGCTGCCCGGGGCTTCCCCGCGCCTGGCCTTTTTTGGAAATCGCCATTTGACATGCCCCGGAGGGAACCCAAAGGGGGGGCCCCGTCCCCCACGGAAACGCCTTTAACCCTGCCCACACCCCCCCTGCCCCCCCCCTTCAAAGCGTGGGGGCCCGCGAAAGTGGGGGAACGGGGGCGCCTACCACTGAAACCCCCGGGGAAGCGGGGTTGGGCCGGGGGGGGCATTTACCCAAAAAAACAGGGGTTAAAGCACGTTTTATAGAATTTGCCCCCTTGTGTTGTTTTTAAAGGGCAAAGAGTAAAGGGGGCCGCAGTGTCCGAAACCATCAGATTCTAAAATTTAATACTTTGGGTGTTTTTCGGGTTTTTAAAAGGGGTTTTTTGTTTAAAAAAGTTTTTAAACTACAAACCCAAAGTCCCCTTACAGTGCTGATCCCATCTCCTGTTTCCTGTGCTTCTTTGTTACCTTTGGGCCCTCAAGTGCAAAGTAAAGGGACTTTTTAAAGGGATGGGAAACTGGCAAAAAACTGTCTTTTTTTTTGTATATTATTACCTTAGGGGGAGGCTAACAGGCAGGCTTAGGGGGATATAGGCGGCTTGGGGGGTATAAAAGCAGGGTGGTGGGGATTTAGGGCAGGCGGGGGGGATTTTATTTAAAGGGTGGAAAGGGGATTTTATTCAGGGGTGGGGGGTTTTATAGTCCCGGGTTGGGGGGTTAAGGGGAGGCTTTGGGGAGGGAAAAAAAGAAACAGTTTACTTACCTCTGTCCAGGTCCTCCCATGTGCCCCCCCCTCAAGGCCCCTGTTCTCAGCCGGGGGGGCAGGGAACGATGATTTTTGATTTTCCCTTGCGCTGCCCCCAAAAATCAGCACCCGTGGGCCGGGACCGCTAAGAGAGTGGGCGCCGCCGGGAAGCCCCTGCCTCTTTAAGTTGGGGAGCAGGTCCCAGGCGTTTCCCGAAGCAGGATGAACCGGGGCCCCGGCCGCAGGTCTCCAGAGTGAACGTTATGTTCACTGGGGCGGGGGCCCGGAGCGGCATTTAAACCGGGGAGCAAAAAATGGTAGAAAAATCCCCAGGGCCCAGGGCCCCTAAGGGGCCTCGGGGGCCCGGGGAGCTGAAAAACTGCTACCCCGATTTTTTAAGGCCCCTGAAGGTAATCCATGGAGGGGGGAAGATTATAAAAATTTCAGTGTCCCTTTAAACATCCCCCCCTGTTTTTATTTAGGGTATATTAAGGGTCTAGACACATAGAGCCCAGTTCTAAATTGCTTTAAAGAAGTGTAGAATGTGCTAGAATGTGCTAGAAAGTATGAACCTTTTCTACTGCCCGGGAAAAGATTTGGCGTTTCTAGTTCCCCTACCCAACCCCAGGCTCAGGGGGAATTTGTTGGGTTTTAAATTTTTTTAAACCCTTTCCAGCAAAATTTTCCCTTTAAATTTTTTTAAAATCCATCTTTTCAAACCCCTTTTTAAAATTTCCATTTAAATTCATTATTAATTTTTAAAACCCAAATTTTTTATAAAAAAAAATTTTGTATAATCATTTCAATTAAAAATAAAAATTTTTTTCCCAAATTGTTTTTGATAATTCATTCATTTTTCCCTTCTTTATGGGGAAACCAATAATTTTAAAAATTTTTTTTTCAATTTTTCCAACCCCTTTGACCCTTATTTTTTTCAAACCCCCCTTTTGGTAAAATTTTTTTTTTCAGTTTTTTTTCTTTTTTATTTTTTTTTTTTTTTTATTATAATAATTTTTTTTTTTTTTTTATTTTTTAAAATTTAAAATTTTAAAATTTGGGGTTTTTTCCGGTTTTTCAAATTTCAACAAAAACAATTTTTTAAAAAAACAAAACCAAAACCACCCCAAAAATTTAAAACCCAAATCCCCAAAAATTGAAAAAAAATCCAAAAAAACTCACAAACCCTACAACAAAATTAAAACCCCAAAGTCCCGGAAAAAAAAAAAAAAACCCCCTTAAAAAAATCCCAAAAAAAACCTTTTAAAAAAACCTAAAGGGGAAAAGGGGAAAAAGAATTTCCAAAGAAAAAAAAAAAACCCCAAAAAAAAACCCCGGGGGGAAAAACCCCCAAAATAAAAATTTCCAACAAAACCCCCAAGAAAACAAAAAAAAAAAATTAAAAATGGAAAAAACATCAAGAAACCCCCAAAAAACCCCCTAAAAAAAAATTTAAAGAAAAAAAGAAACCCTAACCCAAAAATTCACCAAAGCCAAAATGACCCTTAAACCCCCAAAAAACCCCCCCAACCCCAAAAACCAGGGCCTTTAAAAAACACCGGGCCCCCACCATTAAAAAAAAACTCCAAATTTTTAAACAAAACCACCCCCGCAAAAAAAAAATACACCCACAAACCCGGGCCCCTAATCCTTTCCCAAAAAAAAAAAACAAAAAATTTATGAAAGAAAAAACCCCAAATAAACCCAAACCCCTCAAATATTTAAAAAAAACCCCAGGGGGTTTTTTCCCAAAAACCCTTCACCCTTGGGGCCCCCCCCAAAAACTCATAAAAACCCCCTTTAAAACCCCACCTTTCAATTTTTTTAAAAACCCTTTCCGATATTTTTTATATGTCTTGAGTGTTTTTATCTTTAATGTTTATATTTGGGGATTGTGTTATCTGTTTGTATCATTTCTTTATCAATAAAGAGCTGACATTTCTCAGAGCTGCAGGGTTTACTCATTACTCTTACTTCCTATATATGATTTTTAGACTCATATGGCCACATGTAAGAAAACTGTCTTGGTCTAAAACTCACTATGTTGCCCATAGCAACCAATCAGAGCGCCCCTTTCATATAGTGCTCTGGAAAAATTAAAGGGGAGCTCTGATGATAATGCAAGCAACTTTTAAAATAGCATGTGCATGTGTGTGCAAATGTGTGTTTGAATGAAATGAACTGTTTGCTGAATGTACACTATAAAAATGATCAAAATATTATTTAACAGTGGAGAAATGGTGCCATTGTTAATAAGTGACATGGAAGTTGCTGAGCATCACGCGCCATTGATGTGAGAGATGAACATCAGTTATGAAGGTGTGAGAGAATGGACCGACACATTACAGTAGAGCAGATCATCATCAAAATTAACCAGATGTGTGTTCAACAGAACAGTTCAGTGAACCCACTTGTGTATGGGGCACCAAAGCAGATAGACATTAACATGTCAGGTTAGAAACATCAGAGAATAGTTCTATGGTCTTGAGAATGTTTTTGTGACATTCTCTGGCCCACTCACCCATGTGGAAGGAACTCTCCAATTTGGGTATGAATCCATCCTTGCAGCTCCAGTACACCCATACATGCTGGTTTTCTCTCCTGGGATGGATGGGACCTTCCAGCAAGACAATGCCTGACATTGGTTTGAAGAACAGGACCAAGACTTCCAAATACTACCCTACGCCTCTTATTGAACATGTGTGGGAGCCCCTGGATGGTGGTGTTAGCTCTATGGACCCTTCAGCAGCTGTGGGGCCCCTGGATGGTGGTGTTGGCTCTATGGAACCTCCAGCAGCTGTGGTACCCCTATCTATCTATCTATCTATCTATCTTTCTTTCTTTCTTTCTTTCTTTCTTTCTTTCTTTCTTTCTTTCTTTCTTTCTTTCTTTCTTTCTATCTATCTCATATTTATCTATCTATCTATCTATCTATTTATTTATCTATATCATATCTATCTATCTATTTATCTATCTATCTCATATCTATCTATCTATCTATCTATCTATTATTAATTAATTAATTTATTTATTTATTTTAAAAGCACCATTGATTCCAGGACACTGTACATTCAAGTGATGGGGAGGAGGGGTTCATATATAACATAAGTCAAATAAGAACAATAGTGACGATGAATGACTTACAACTGGTACAGAAAGAGAGAGGACCCTGTCCATGAGGGCATACAAACTATCTATCTATCTATCTATCTATCTATCTCATATCTATCTATCTCATATCTATCTATCTCATATCTATCTATCTCATATCTATCCATCTATCTATCTATCTCATATCTATCTATCTCATATCTATCTATCTATCTATCTATTTCATATCTATCTATCTATCTATCTCTTATCTATGCATAGGTCTGTCTATCTACTTATTTATCTATTTCATATTTATTTATCTATCTATTCACACTTTCCAACCATTTAAAAGGTATTTGTCGACATTTTTTTTACTTATTAAAACAAACAAACAAATAATACATATTCTTTTCTTCGCCATTTTAATTTTCTGATTGTAGATTTCTCAATTTGGTTGTTTGTATGTGAATGTGGTTAAAGCTTTCTTGCCTGCACTGCTTTTAACAGCAATTAGAGAGATGTATTACAGAAGCTTCATGCACATAGGAGCCTGTGAACAGGAGCAGACCCATTGATGTCTATAGACGAGAATTCTAGGAATGCTTTGTGACCTGGAAAGAAGTTAGTGTACGGGGGAGAGAGAGAGAGAGGGTGAGCTGTTACTATGTCTTATTGTGATTGGTGTATCCAGTGTTATCTATACACATTGGTGTCACCTTTCAATATAGTCCTGCTCTTATTGATAATGAGCAGACTACTGAAAATCTTTCTCTACAGAACAGGAAGTTTCAGACTATTATTAGGCTTAGTGGTCACAGTGAAAACTGCAGGACATAAGAATGTTTACAAAATATTAAAAGTGGTGTGGAAAATTAAAAAAAATAACCAGAAATTCTTAAAAAAAATGTTTAACATAAAAAAGTGAACTAAACAGTAAGTCATTTTTTGATTCCCTTTAATTTTTTCTGGCAGACTTCTAGAAAACGTTATACAAAAATGCAAATCCCACCCCCAAATGGACATTCACGGACAGATTGTTTACATCCCTTAATGGATCAGACCTTTCCCAAGGCATGACAAAAGATCTCTTGCGAATGAAGTATAATCTATCCATTTATCTACCTATCTATCTCATATCTATCTATCTATGTCACTCTGAAATGGGGTTAGTGACTGCGTATTTTGCATCCTGGAGCAGGATCTATTGGAGTTACTACAAGTACAAGACCTTGGTGTAACGGTCAGGGCATTAGAAACTCCAGTTGTTACTGCCTAATAATGAATATCACCAAGATTTGTGCACCTATTGTTGTTACCATAATCACCAAGCTTCATTGCCTCATCAGAATAAGCTTGTGTTCATCTGTACAGACTGTATCTGCTTGGGTTATACCAGCACTATCCCCTCACACCAACATCAGCCGGCAGGGGTAATCAGCACCACATACACCATATGGCATCTCTAACATACACAGGTCAGGAGAGTGGACAGCTGCTCTTCATACATATGACCAATAGTGGATAAAGGATTATTACAATTTTCACTAACACAAAGCAATAACTAGCCTTTGAAATCTTTTATATGCATATTTAAGTCTACAGCTTGATTGCTTTTAACAGCACATGATTCCCTGGAGCAGTCTGTCATGGTCAAGTACATCCAATCTGATATTTATGCTTGAGAAAGGGGTGTGAAGCGTTGCATCTGATGTGTGTGCTGTAAGCAATTGCAAGGACTGAATTTAGAAAACTGGGCTTATAAAGTACCAGATTGATTTAAAGAAAAAAACATATGTCCCCCGCACACCAAAGTATGTTGCTAAATTATTTATTAATATAGATCTGAGACGTGAATACAAAAACAAGTGCACCAAATTCAAACAGTATTACTAGGCAAATGTTTTTTAAAAAACAAAGTTTCTTTTTCAAAATTGGGGAAAGATGTCCTAATAGACGTTTCGGCAAGTTGCCTTTTTCAATAGACATCTGAAAATAAAAGGGACAATAGCCTGATTTCTGTTGGTACCAGGCTATATCATTATATATACCCTCACTGGCTGTACATGAGATGGTGACTGTATCTCCCGGGGACACAGAGATATAACCTGGAGTCTGAGTCATCACAATCTCTCCACAGGATCCTGAGGATTAGAAGAGACAGATTCATTAGTGAGAAATGTCTGGATCTATTCCTAGAAATTCTGATCTGATGATTGATCCCACTGGATAGATTTCTCTCCACACAATCATGGAAGGAGCCTAATCTCTCACCCTGAATAGAAATGAAGATGACCGCCAGCAGATAACTGGGAGAAACCATCTTGATGTTTCTGAAGTGTCAGATACAAAGTAGAAGATGAGACAATCTGTACAATGAGATGTATATAGAGAGTGACAGGGGAGGTTCCAGGAGACGCCCCAGAGACTGTGGGGGGAAATACTGGGGACATGAAAATCCTGTGGTTACAATGTGACAGTCACTTGTATGCAGCAGAGACAGGAGCTCAGAGTCATCTTAGATGTTGGTATCACTTGAGTCTAATATAAAATCATATTTCTGTAGTCACTGATAGATATTTCTATGGTGGAGCAGAGTTACATATGTCCATGCAGCAGAATAATTGTGGACATCTGTATATAGACACTGGATATATGTTAGATTTCTATTTTATCTTGTCTCTATTAACAGAGGAGGAATGTGAATCGATTTGGGAGGTCAAGAATGCCCCCGACTGCTGCTCCATTTATACTCAATGTGATGGACACAGAGGGCCGAGTACAGCTGCTAGACCATTTACACCACCTGCAAACATAAGCATGGTGATCTTCTGGCTTGATCCATCTTTACCAGGATTATCCAGGTCAACAAAGCTCATGGTCTGTCCAAAGGGTCGTCTAGATTTTTCCTTCAGTCCATTTAAAGATAGGTGTTTAAATCAATCTGGATATAATTGTAAAGGGTCACGCACACCTTAAGAAGCAAAGAGAGATGGGTGCCAAGGTGGGACCGGATCAATAGGTCCATATACAAGCAAAAAACATATGTCCACCGCACACCAAAGTATGTTGCTAAATCTGAGGCGTGAATACAAAAACAAGTGCACCAAATTCAAACAGTATTACTAGGCAAATGTTTTTACAATACAAAGTTTCTTTTTCAAAAATGGGGAAAGATGTCCAAATAGACGTTTCGTCAAGTTGCCTTTTTCAATAGACATCTGAAAATAAGAGGGACAAAATGAATCTATAGAAATAGATAGTGGAAAGAATGGAAAATAATAGTATAAAAAAGAAAAAAGAAGAAAGTATTACTAGTAATAGAAAGAAGAAAACTAAAGAACAAAGATAAATCAAGGAAAGGTAGAAGGGAATAATTGAGAATAGGGGAACAACGTGAACTATATTTGCCTACTTTTTTGCCTAAGACCATACTAATGTGTGAACCCTGTTTAAAGGTGTGTGTTCCATTAGCTGTTTACTTAATCATGGACTATATGGAATGGATGTAAGTCCTTTTGTTTTAAATGAGAAATAAAGTATATATTTTTAAGGCAAGCCGAACAGACATCATTTATAGTAGATGCTGGATTTCCCTTTGAAAAACAACAACGTGAACTATAGTACGAAATAACAAGAAACAACAGAATGAAAGACTAGAAAACAATAAAAGATGACAATGAACATCACCTGCCACATAGGGATGAAATAGGGAAATAGATGGTGAAGATGTGGTACATCTATCTTTGTATGAGCTAAAGAATAAATATAGTGGTGTAAAAAGCAAAGGGGAATAATGTGGGTAAATAGGGATAGGAACAATGTAGATTATTACTTACCCTGTAAAGATGAGGAGCGTCCGCAGGAGAACAAGCCGCGGGAGATGAGGCAAAGTAAGCCAAAAATAAGGCTAAAAATGGACAAAGAGAAAAGTGAGAAGAAGGAAACACAATGTAATGATAGAAAGAACTAAGGGGAGCTGTATACACACCGTAGTGCAGGAGGAATGCGGCGGGACGTCCGGAGCTCAGCAAGCGATGCCAGGAACTGACAGCGCTTCACAATGAGTTTGTGGACCCGTATTTCTTAAAGTATAACTTTTCTTTATTATAAACAATAGCTTTCTTAAAACGTTTCAGTTAAAAGCATTGCATATAGTACAGTCATGGCAGACTAGTAGCGTATGTTGCACAGACAAAATAGGTAACTACCTTTCATAGAGCTTGGAAGCGATAGTTAGATGAGGAGCAGCATGGACAACCGGCCGGGTGAACGGCGCAAGATGCAACGTTTCAAGGGATCAACGCCCTCTTTCTCAAGCATCGAATATTAAGGAACTGACAGCGCCGCGGGCGTCCGGATATACCCACGGCGCATGCGCGTACTAGCCGCGCATGCGTACAGAGCCGCTAGAGCGAAGTAAGGGAAAGGGCATGCAGAGAGGTACTGCGCATGTGTTAAAAGCGGCGCAGGCGCAGTTGCAGGAATACAGAACTTAGAAATAAGAGAAATTACAAGGATCTAAGTAAAAGGAAAACAAGGAAAGTGACATGAAAGTAGATTTACAACAGGGAATAAAGGAAAACAGGAGATAGGGAAGAAAACTAGCGGAAGTGAAAGCAAATTGAAAGGCTAAAAGACATAAGTGATAGATAAGAATGTGGAGAGAGAAAAATGTATAAAGAAGAAATAAAAAATATAAAAACAAAGAAAAGACAAAGAGAAGACATTCACGACGAGGTATAATGGTGATGGAGATAAGAATTACCCCTGGTAACATCTGTATCACTTGATCTAGAACGAAAGAAATATAAGATGAATAATCATATGGCATAATGAGATGTCGTATTGCTCACAAATACATAGTAAAACATAATAACAAAAGCACAATGGTTAGAGAAAACCCAATCTGACATATAGCTAGCAACGTATGTCGTATTCCCAGTTTAATCCTGAGGGTTAAAGTGTTGCAAGTGTATGTATCCAATACCGTTCCCTCCTGAGTAACATGGCAATCTTGTTACCCTCTCCGCGGGGTGCAGGAACCTGTTCAATCACTTGGAAGCGTAGCTGGGAGGGTGGGTGGTTGTGTTGGATAAAATGTGTCGGAATGGGTAGGAGAGCCTCCTTGCAGCGTATCGTAGATTTATGTTTGGATAAACGGTCCTTAATGGCCTGGGAGGTTTGGCCCACATACACTTTGCCACATGGACATTTAAGTAAGTATATCACGAAATTCGAACAACAGGTTAAAGTACCTTTGTGGAAAATTTTTTCCTGTCGGGGGTGGTAAAAGAATTCGCCTCTCGTCACAGACGAGAAAGGCCGTTATTTGTGGATAAGATCTTGTCAAGATAGGCCCAGTTTTTGGAATAATGAAATTTTTTTTGGGGCATAAAGGGAGGGTTTACTTCATACCAATGGTAAAAACGTTCGTAGTACATAGTTGATCTGGATGGTGTTGCAGAGGTGTCGGACGTAGTAGGTAGATTGAGTAACTGTGTGGGATATCCTTATTGTTGGAATCGTGTTTTCATTTCCTGAAGTCTGTTTACTCTTGTGGAGGGGTCTTGGACAATGCGTGTATTGTGTATTGTGAGCGGGGTAACGATTGTTTAGTATTATGCGAATGGTTGCTCTTATAATGCAATAAGCTATTGCAATCTGTAGGTTTTTTGAAAAGTAAAGGGGAGAGATGTCCAAAAATCGAGTAATTATAGTGTCCAGAAAATTTAATTAGTGGTATTGTGTGGATTGTAAATTCAGATAGGGAGAATTGCATTGAGAGGGAATGAAAAGAGAAGAGAAGTATGAGCCCCTCCAAAAACAAAAGATGTCATCGATATAACGATCCAAAAAAAGAATGTTGGGGAAAAAGGGGGTTACTTAAACATGGTTTGTTTAAACATTTCCATGTATATGTTGGTGTAGGGAGGCGCCAGGGTTTCTTCCCATGGCGTTCCTTTTTGTTGTAGGAAAACTGTCACCAAAAGAAAAAATTGTTGTGTAGGATAAGTTGTAGTAAGTCGAACAAAAATTGTTTCCTAGTTGGAAAAATTGTGTGAATCGAGAAACTGAAAACCCAGTAAAACTCATTGGGGTTTTATGGAAGTATAAGACTGAAAGCCCCCAAGTAACTAGTATGTGTGGTTGAAGGATAGGAGAAATCGTTTTGATTTTGTTAAGGAAACCCCCTGTACAAAAAATGAATGAGGGTTTTGGGGATTGACTAAGGTGTCAGAAATTTTTTCAAAAAAAAGGATAAAGGAGACAAAATGGAATAGTAGAGGCCAAAATTGGGTCGTCTGGGGGTTTTGTGGGGGTTTTGGGATTTTCGGAAAAAAATATAAAACACAGGTGTGATGGGATAGGGTTAACAAGAAAATTCTGCAGTAAGGTGTCTATGACTTTTTAAGTTTTGAATTTGCTCTGTCAAATTCATTTTTTGGGTTTTTTTGATGGCCGGGGGGGGGGTCTCTGTCCAAGGTTTATATTTAAGATTAAAAAAGTTGCCTTATATTTCCCCCAAAGTAATGCCCATCCATGACGACAATGGCGCCTCCCTTATCTCTTTCCAAAACCTCCCAGGCCATTTAAAGGGCCGCGTGCCAAACTAAAACTACGATCCGAAAGGGGCTCTCCTAACCATTCCGGCCATTTTATCCAAAACAACCACAACCCTCCCCGCTACGCTTCCAAGTGATTGAACAGGTTTTTTTCGCCCCCCGCAGAGGGGGCAACAGGTTTTTCCCATTTTTATCGGGAGGAAGGGTTTTGGGGATACTTTACACTTGCAACCCCCTTGGGAAACCCGCGGGGTTTTAAACCAAAATTTTGACTTAAGTTGCTATATATGTCAGTTTGGGTTTTTTTCCTTAAAAACCTTTGTGCTTTTGTTATTATGTT
The DNA here is from genome assembly GCA_025379985.1 of Phyllomedusa bahiana. Taxonomy (NCBI): domain Eukaryota; kingdom Metazoa; phylum Chordata; class Amphibia; order Anura; family Hylidae; genus Phyllomedusa; species Phyllomedusa bahiana. Next base: position 40,240 of record JAODAL010017731.1, read on the forward strand.
TTACTATGTTTTTTGGAGCAATACGACATCTCATTATCCCAAATGTTTAATTCATTCTTAAAATTCCCTTTCGTTCTAACCCCAAGTGTACAGATGTTACCGGGGGGGTAATTTTTTAAACCCCAAATAAAAACCATTTACCCTCCATTTAAATTCTTCTTTTTGTCTTTTTTGTTTTTATTTTTTTATTTCTTCTTTATTTTTTTTTCCCTTCTCTCCATTTTCTTTTTCTTTCACTTATGTCTTTTACCTTTTAAATTTTGTTTTCCCAATTTCCGCTAGTTTTTTTTCCCTATCTCCTTTTTTCCCCCTTTAAATTCCCTGTTTTTAAAATTTTACTTTAAATGTAAACTTTCCTTTTTCCCCCTTTTTTCCCTTAGCCTTGTAATTTCTCTTATTTCTAATTTTCTTTATTTTTTCAATTTGCGCCTTGGCCGTTTTTAAACCCACATTGCGCAGTACCCTCATCCTCCCCTTTTCCCCTTTTACTTCGTTCTATTTGTCTTGTACCCCATGCGGGGGGTTTTAGTGGCATACGCCTTTGGGTATATCCCGGGCCCGGGGCGCTGTCATTTTCCTGGCATCGCAGCTGAGCTCGGACGCCCCCGCATTCCTCCTGCAACAAACGGTTTTGTTTTCCCGCCCCCCTTTATTCTTTCTTTCATTACATTGAAATTTCCCTTTTCTTCCCCCAATTTTTTCTCTTTGCCCTTTTTTTTGGGCCTTTTTTTTTGGGCTTACTTTCCCCTCATCCCCCACAGCTTGTTCTCCTGGGGGGCCCCTAAATCTTTACGGGTAAGTAAAAATCTACATTTTCCTATCCTTTTTTACCCACTTTTTTCCCCTTTCCCTTTTTTACACCACTATATTTATTCTTTGGGTTTTCCTTTAACAAAGATAGATGTCCCCACATCTTCCCCATCTATTTCCCTATTTCACCCCTTTTGGTGGCAGGTGTTTTTCCTTTTGTCAATTTTTTGTTTTCTAGTCTTTCATTCTGGTGTTTCTTGTTATTTCGTACTATAGTTCACGTTGTTCCCTATTCCCCTTTAAAATTCCCTTCTACCTTTCCTTGTTTTTATTTTTGTTCTTTTATTTTTCTTCTTTCTTTACTAGTAATACTTTCTTCTTTTTTTTTTTTTTAATACTATTATTTTTCCCATTCTTTCCACTATCTTTTTCTATAATTCTTTTTTGCCCCTCTTTTTTTCAGATGTCTTTTTGGGAAAAAAGGCAACTTGACGAAACGTTTTTTGGACATCTTTTTTCCCCTTTTTGAAAAAGAAAAATTTTTAAATTTTAAAAAACATTTTTCCCAGGTTTAAAACTGTTTGAAAATTTTGGTTTTCACTTGTTTTTGTAATTTTTACGCCTCAAAAAAATTTAGGGGAAATTTTTTTTTAATTACCTTGGTGGTTGGGGTGGGGGGGTGGGGGGGGGGTTTGTTTTTGGGGGGGGGGTTATTAGGGGGGGGACCTTATTTGGGATTTCCCCCGGGCCCCCCCTTTACCCCATCTCTCTTTGCTTCTTTAATTTTGCGTGCCCTTTTCAAATTTTATCCAATTGATTTAAACACCTATCTTTAAAAGGACTGAAGGAAAAAAAACTAGACGACCCTTTGGGGAAAACCATGAGCTTTGTTTTACCGGAAAAATTTCCCGGGAAAGAGGACAAGCCCGAAGGGTCACCATGCTTTGTTTTTTCAGGTGGTTTTAAAAGGGTTTTTAGCAGCTGTACTCGGCCCCCTGTGTCCATCACATTGAGTATAAAGGAGGCAAAAAGTCGGGGGCCCTTCTTGACCCCCCAAATCGAAATTTACATTCCTCCTCTGTTAATAGAGACAAGAAAAATAAAATCTAAAAATATACCAGTGTTCTTTAAAACCGAAAGTCCACAATTATTCTGCTGCATGGACATATGTAACTCTGCTCCACCATAGGAAAAAACTATCAGGGGACTAAAAGAAATATATTTTTTTATTTTGACTCAAATGATAAACCCAAAATCTAAGAAAGACCCCTGGGGCTCCCTTTTCTCTGTGCATACAAGTTACTTTCACATTGTAACCACAGGATTTTCATGTCCCCAGATTTACCCCCCAGTTCTGGGCGTCTCCCGGAACCCCCCTGTCAAATTTTCTAAATACAATTTCATTGTACGATTGTCCCCAATTTTTCTACCTTTGTATTTTTCGTCCAGAAACCCTCAAGATGGGGTTTCTCCCAGTTAACTTTCTGGGCCGTCATCTTTATTTCTATTTAGGGGGAGAGATTAGGACCTTCCATGTTGTGTTTGGGGAAAAAAATCTATCCAGTGGGAAACAATCATCAGATCAGGATTTTTAGGAAAAGATCCCGACATTTCTCACTAATGAATCTGTCTCTTCTAACCCTCAGGATCCTGTGGAGAGATTGTGATGACTCAGACTCCAGATTCTATCTCTGTGTCCCCGGGAGATACAGTCACCATCTCATGTACAGCCAGTGAGGGTATAGGCGGCTGGTTAGCCTGGTACCAACAGAAATCAGGAGAACGGCCAAAGCTTCTTATCTATGGTGCAACCACCCGACAAACAGGAGTCCCAGACCGGCTCACTGGTGTTAGTGAGGGATCTCCTTACACTAATTACAAATTAACAATCAGAGGAACAACAGAAGACGATGTAGCAGATTATCAGTGTCAGCAGTATCAGAGCACTCCTCTCACACAGTGATACAGAGTCGTACAAAAACCTCCTCCCTCTTTGATGAAACATGATATAAATATAACATTGCAGGTGTTCATTCTATAGGATTTCCTCTTATGATGTGTGATAATTTCCATGATGCTTTTCTGCCCCCCCGGCTGATACCAGACAATAGCTGACACTAGCGGAATAGAGGGATAATATGAAATGTTCCTTTAATCCCTTGTGAGAAAATCATATAATAAAGAGGAATTGTTTTATTTGCTTCTGTCCCTATATGAGACACCTGCACTCACCCTCAACCCAGCATTTGGCAAAAAGAGCAACCTTGTGTATCTCACCCTATTTAGGTCCTATAATTGCTCTAAACATACACACAGAATTCTCCCATACATGCTTAAACTGGGAATGTGCCCAGTATCATCAGTAGAAATAAGCAGATAGTGGGTTATTATCAGGCCTGGACTGGAAATCTACTAGACTGGGCACATTCCCAGCAGAACAAGATATACTTTTTAACACCTTACCAACAATTGATATACTAGTACATCATAGTGTCGATACGGGGCTTTGTAGCAGGATCACGCCACTATCCCGTTACATAGGTGCCAGGGGCCGGTTGCTACTTGCAGCTGACAACTGCCGGTAACAGTGCAAAATGGAGCGTTTCATGCTGTTTAACCCTTAAGACCTTAAGATACCACGGCAAAGATGGCCATGACTAGAGTTGATCGATTAATCGAGATCGGCAAAAATAGAGATCGAGACGGGTTTCCCCATCACAATCGATCCGATTTTTCAAATCGGGTAAAAATCGCAATCCCGCCATTTTCACCTTGCATTGACTTTAATGGAAATCGACTATCAAATCGAAAAAGATTTTCATGAAAAAAAATCGACTCGATCTCGATTTTTGCCGATCTCGATTAATCGATTAACTCTAGCCATGACGTCTAACTGAATAAGAAATGGTGCCACCTACTGTTACTCCCTGCGATTGGGACCTCAGCGGTGAGATTACATGGTCCTGATCAGTTAACTTCACAGCCTTGTAAAGACTTCCATCACGACCATGTTTCTCATTGTAAAAGTAAAAAGAAACATTTTTACAGTGCACAAAAAAATACAAATTAAAAATTAAAAGTTAAAATCACCCCGTTTTCCATTTTTCAAATAAAAAGTAAAAGTCTGTAAAAGTCGGATCTAATCAAATATAATTTATCCCGTACGTTGAACACTGTAGAAGAAAAAGATTCCAAACGTCTAAATTGCGTTTTTTGGGTCAGTTAACATGCCCTAAAATTTGGAATAAAAGTAATCAGAAAAGTTACAGATGTTTTGAAGTGGTACCAGTAAAAAGTACCATCTCATGTACAGCCAGTGAGGATATATATAATGCTATAGCCTGGTACCAACAGAAATCAGGAGAACGGCTAAAGCTTCTTATCTATGGTGCAACCAGGAGAGAAACAGGAGTCCCGGACCGGGTTTTCTGGATCTGGATATGGAACTGTTTTTTACTCCTTACAATCAGTAAAGTGACAGAAGACGATGTAGCAGATTATCACTGTCAGCAGGATGATAGCTCTCCTCTCACACAGTGATACAGAGCCGTACTAAAACCTCCTTCCTCATTACTGTTCCAGGTTAGAATTTCACAGACAGAAGATAAAAGTAACAGAGCGTTCAGTTGTTATCCATTGTGAATAAGCAATGTGAGAAGTGAACATCACATGCATTGGTGCGTGAGGGCAAAAGATGGGGGTTGTGTTAGGTAGTATAAGTTAGGTAAATTTATCGTTCTGGGTCTCTCCACTGATTTCCACCTTTGGGTTATCAGTGTCATCATTATCGTCTGCTAATCAGAGGTGTTATTCATCATGCCACCCTGACTTAGGCTATGCTGCCCCTGGGCTCATGGTGCAGCTTTAATCCTTCAATTCCCTGGCCGCATGGGAGTGGATCAAGAGAGTGAGAAAAAGGTCACTGGAGAAAGTCTTACCTAAGCTGTGCAGGACTTTAGATTTTCAAGACTTTATGAGGTAAAAGTTCTAGTCCCACCAGACATTAAGGCTTTTGTGACCCAGTTAGCCTCTAGCCTGGCCCAATACCCCAAAAATCTTAGTGTTGTCCAGTACATGTGGGAGTCAAGGCAGGCTCCACATTTCACTTCTGAAATCGCTCATAAGGGACTTAAATTTGTGAGGATCACAGTGTCTGCATAAGTCTACTGAGTGGCTTGGACTGGGTGAAGAGAAGTGTAACTTTGAATGTAATCCACTGCCATGTGTATGACATCTTGCCAGGCGAAGTAAAGGAGGCCTCTGTCGACAGTTGAAACATTAACCCTTTGTCTCCTGCCTGTTATTTCTGCACTGAACACTAAGTGCACCTCACACACCACATACAGCAGGCAGCTGAGGGAGGGAGCGATACTAGAGACTGCCCTGGGGGAACTACTACCACTGTCATCCTCAGTGCAGTTCCCCTTTTCACTGGTGCTGGAGGCACATGAGAGGTTCAGGTAGCAGATAGTGTAGCCACCTTGACAAGGAGCAGGCCCATTCCCTCCTTTCTCTCCTCTGCCTCCATCTGAGCTGCACCAGTTCTCCACACAATTTTATAGTCTGGGGATATTTTCAGGGCATTCTCTGAGCCACTGATCCATGTTAACACTCTTGACCAATTTGGGTTTAAATCCATCCCTGAAGAACACAGAACACAGACACCTATTAATTCTGATTGTTTCCTGTGGGGTGGACAGATAACGCGACAGGTCACACGGCTAGAAATGTCTGTCATTGGTTGGAAGAGCAGCATCAAAACTTCCAAGAACAACACTGGCCCCTACTTCCCCAAATTGACCCCAATTCAGCATGTGTGGGAGCCCCTTAATGGTGATGTTGACACTATGGATCCTCCAGCACCTGTGTTATGCCATCAGCTCCAGATATCTGTGACAACCTACCAGGACCTTATTAACTCACTCCCAGCCTGTCTAGCTGCTGTCCGTTCTGCGCATGTCTATATATATATCTATCTATCTATTTATTTATCTATCTATCTACTGTATCCATGTCCACCGGAAATGGGGTTATTGACTGTGTATTGTGCACCATGGAGCAGGACCTATTGGAGTTATTACAGTTAAAGGGAACTTGTTACATAGTTTATGGCCCCCTTGCTGAGGGCAGCACAAGCTAGTGTCAGACCTGCTGTTTCCAGCGCTGTGTCCCTTATTCTGTAAGATGCTATAGTTGTAAAGCATTTAATGCTCAAAAATCTTATTCATGAGCAACTGTTAGCCCCACCCACCAAAGGCTAGCCACACCCACCTGACAGTTATTCTCATGTTTCTACCTATTCAAAGTAACAGGTCAGTCAGTTGTGAGGTGGGCAGGGGCCAACACCTGCTCATGAATAAGATTTAAGCATTAAATGCTCTAAAACTACAGCATATTACAGAATAAGGAACACAGCGCTGGGAACAGCAGGTCTGACACTAGCTTGTGCTGCCCTCAGCAAGGGGGGCACAACCTATGTGACAGGTTCTCTTTAATACTGAACCTTGAAGCATTTTACCAGTGTTGCTTTATTGTAAGTGTTCTGTATTACAACCATCAGTTGTTACTGCTTAATAATAACTGTGTGTCCCCAGAAGATACAGTCACCATCTCATGTACAATCTGTTCTGGTACAAGTAACTATTTAGCCTGGTATCAACAGAAATCAGGAGAATGCTCAAAGTTTCTTATCTGTGCTATACAGGAGTCCCTCCCTGGTTCTGTGGATCTGGATTTGATTACATATTTACAATCAGAGGAATGACAGAAGATGATGCAGCAGATTATTACTGTCAGCAGGGAGGTTATATTCCTCTCACACAGTGATACAGAGCCGTACAAAAACCTCCTGCCCCTGCTGTTGCTGTATTACAATGTTCTCTAGAGATAAAGGTGCAGAGAATCAGCAGAGCGCTCAGTGATTATTTCTATCTCCGGTCTCGTCTTCCTCTGGGAATAGATTATTTATATGCAGATCTCTCTCTGATGAACCTCATAAAGCTCATATCCTCCAGTATTGTAGCTCCCGGGTCTGTCTGGTCTTTGTACTTCTGGTCGGCACATGATCTCTGCAGCAATCAGTGTCCTCACTGCTCATGTGCTGTTACATGGACATCACCATCAGGATGTGAACGGCTCGTGAGCAGTGAGGTCAGTAGAATGATTGCCTGCAGGGATCATGTGATGACTGGATGTAACCAAATAGTGGACCGATCACTGGAGATTCAACACTGGATTGACAGGGGATTATAGGTGAATATGTTCACTGTGTTATTATATACAATTCAGTATGGTTTGTACATTTTTTTTTCTCAAGCCAAATAACTCTTAAAACAGAATTCATCAACTCACTACAAAATTATTTGGAGAACCCAGAGTCTTCCTCACTATCTTTTGTGCTCCTCTGTCCATGAATCTGCCATAATTGACATGCCACCTTACTAGACTTGACTTAACATTGATGGTTGGACTCAAATTCAGGACCCTGTTGCTGTAGGGTGATAACGCAAAGCACTGATCCTCCATTCTTCTATTCCCATATGTTACTGAGAGGGAAATTTTTTGGCATTTTTAAAAATGCACTGCCCCAACTAGGGGGCCCCGGGCCCCAAATCCCCCAAAAGTATTTTTAAACTTTACACCCACCCTTTCAACTTTTGGTGTTTTGCCCCACAAACCCAAAATGGTTTTTCTTGCACTTTAAAAAGTTTGGGTCGGACCAACGAATAAAAAACCGCATCCCCCCTGATTTTAAAAAAATAATAGGGGAAACACCAGAAATTTTAATCCCATTTCCCAAGACAATGCCCCCTCAATAAAACACCCCAAAAACAGGGCAAAGGGTTATCCCCAATTTTTTATTTATTTGGGGACCCCTGGAAAGATCCCCTTAAAAACCCCCAATTTTCCATCCCAGTTTTTTCTTTTTAATTAACCCATGGAAAATTTTTTTTAAAATTCTAAATAAAGGGCTTCAAAAAAACCTTCCTTTATTCTCCTTATTTCTCAAAAATTACTTCAGTATTTTTTGGTTTGTCCTTCCCCCAAAAACCCTTTTTTCCCTTAAAAAACTTTGAAAGGGAAACCTTCTTTAAGAAAATATTAGTTAATTGCCATTGCAGGGGAAAACCCTTTATTTGGTTGAACCCAAAAAAATTTTTTATGGGAAAAAAACCCAACTTTTTTCCCCCCAAATTTAATAAAAAAATTTTCCCCCAAAAAAATTGGGAAAATTTTTTTCCCTTGAATGTTTTTTTCCTCTTTTTTGATAAAAATTTTGGGTTTGAAACCGCAAAAGGGAGCCCCAATAGACTGTTTTGAAAAATTTAAAACCCCCCCTTCACCCTAAAAAATTTCCGGCCTTCCTTATGAAACCCCCTTTAGAATACGGGGCCCTCGGGGTTTCCCAAAAGGGTTTTCCCCAGGGGCTTTATATAAGTGTTACAGATCCCATTTTAAAGGCGAAAATTTGGGGGGAGAATGATGTCAAAGGTGAAAGGCATGCGGGGAAGAAAAGGCCATTTCAGAGAAAGAATTGGGACAGAGTCAGTCACACTTCACTCTTCCCCTTTGTGCACAAAACTTTATCCATTTTTTCCAAATTAGCATAGGGGGTTAAGAGTTTGACCCAGAAATGCTGGGGATGTTTGTATTAAAAAAAACCTTTTTAAATAGTTAGAATTTCAGTTTTTTATCCGGGTACCTAAGTATTTCACCCTATTTCTCACTTTTTTTTAGGCAGCCATTTTTTCCTTGCCATGTGCTCCTGTACTAAGAGTGTACTATAAAATGCATTATAAATTTGTAATGCTGATCACTGACATCTTTTTTTTCTGCTTTGTTTGTAGTTTTACCTTTTTAATTTCCCCCCTTATCAACTCCTCCCTTATCCATTCACTCACTTTTCAAGCTGGTTAAACCAAAATAAAAAATTTAAAATTTTTCAGAAAAAAAAGTTTGGATTTTTTTGGGAAACCCATAGGAGAAGGTTTGGGCTGGATGTGGGAATACACACTTTGAAACTGGTAAGAAGACAGAACAGTAAAACGCTGCTATCAAAAACAAATATGGATATATTTATAGGGGAGCCGCCATCACCTCCCCATAGCCCATACGCAAGACTATTGCAGCGGCGAAAATTTTTGTCCAAAGGGCGAGTGGGGACCCCAAAGCATTTGAAGCGCAATCCGACAAGTGATATCCGTTTCCTATGCATTTTGCAAGCCAAGCACCCTTTCACTCAAACGGGGGCCCTAGGGAAAACCCGGGCTTAGAAAACCCTTCAATAAAAAAAAATTTTCTGCTCTGCTCGTGCCTGAACCGAACCCCGAAAAAAGTAAAATCCCCCTTTGCAGGCAAAAAATGAAATTTAAAAAGCAAAAAGAGGATGCGTAGAAGCTTTTGGGAAAAAAGACTTCCCGGGAACAAAGAAAAGCAGCCGCAAGGGCAAAGCAGATTTCCCGGGAAAGCTTTTGGGAATCCCTCCGAATCTGAGAAAAGCCGGGCAGCTTTCCCTTGGCCAGCCCTAGAGCGTAAGGACACGCACAGCGCGTCTCAGAATACGTCCACCAGCATTCCAAAAACAGATGAAAACCCTTTCCCAAACAATTTAAAAAAAAACCGCCTACACAGATTACCAGAGTTTCCAAACCGGGAAACACAGAACCCCCAAGCGGGGGGGAAGGTGCAACAAACCCGCCAACAAACTACAACCGCCATTCTGCAAAAAAAAAGATACGCCCTTCGCCCCCCAAAAAAGGGGCCCCCCCTTTTTGCTTCAAAGGGGTATTTTACGGGACATCCCAAGCCGGGAAAACCCTAAAAGGTTTTATGATCCACCTTACACACACCAGAAAAATGGAAAAACCAGCTCATTAGACACTAACCACCCCTCCATAAAACTTTGCAAAAATTCCCTTTGCGAAACGAGAGCGGGTTAAAAAGGGATTTTTTAAATTTAAAATGATGTCCTGAGATTTACCGAGCATGGGGGAAAACCCCTTTATAATGCCATCAGGGGTTTTAGACCTTTCCTGTACCCGGGGAAATTTTAGACCTCCTGGCAAAGTGGTTTGGAAGGAGTCTGCTGAAACACCAAAAGGGATCAGAACATTAACATTGCCCGGGGGGTTTTAAGGGATGGTGGGGGAGAGACTTGATGAATGTATGGGTCCTTTGGGAACGGTAAAAAGACGCTTTAAATAGAGACCCCTATAATTTTCCCCAAGTGGGCAAAAAAAAGGGTCCCAAAAACTCAGGGGGGCGGAGTAAATTTTTTAAATTTGGAGGTACGGGTTTCCTCGGGCCCAAAAGGTGTTTCTCCCAAGGGTTAGTGTTCCTAGACCACTGCCGGGGTGTTAACCCAAATTTTGTAAAAAATGTTCCTTAAAAAACTTGCAGGAGAAAGGGTTTTATCCCACGGTTTCCGTTAAAAACGACTTATAATTACCATTTTTCCTTTCAAATTTTTTTTAAAGATTTTTTTTACTGAACAGGCGAGAATCAGAAATTATCCCATTTTTGATTTTCCCAAAGGCCCATTTTTAAACTCCCCTTTGATGTAAAAACCTCCAAAAACCCCAGTGGCAGTCCAAAAAAAACGAATTTTTACTTCCAAGGTTTTCCTTACGGGGGGCCTCTAATTTCCCCCAAGAGGTTTAACAGGCCAAAGGGCCCTTCAGCAAGCAATTCCCCTACACAAAAAACCCGCATCCTCAAAAATTAAAAAGCCCCCCCCCCCCCCCCCCCCGCCCCCCCCCCCCCCCCCCCCGAGGATTTCAGGGAGAAGCCCTAGGGGAAACCGCCAAGAGTTTCCCCTCAAGGAGAAAACCCCTTTCTCAGGTGCTGCACAACAAAATCGCACTTCCCCGGGAAACTGCGGGGCCATGTGAAATGAAAAGAGTGTGGCAGCCCCAGAACAAACACAGCCTACACCCTGGACCCGCCCCACAGGAAACCAATCACAGGCTGAAGAGTGTGTTAGAAAGCAGACAGACACCGACGAAAGGAAGAAAACCCAAAGGTAGTAACCTCTCAGTGAAAGGGTGATAGGCAAGGGACTTGTAGGGGGAAAAAGTCCTGTTTTTAAAATCTGCCCTGCCCGGGTTACGCAGCATCCAAACAGGGGGAAAAAAGGCAATCAAGATAATGAAAATCTTAGACGATCAGAGCAAACAGGCCCTCTAGTTTAAGTCCACCTTCTTTGACCCCTTTTGGGCACCCAAAGGGGCCCCAAGCCCCCCCCAAAACCCCTTTAAGGCTTTTGCAGGTACTGTCAAAGGATGGGGGGGAGGGGGGGGGCAACCCGGGTACAAAATTTTTTGAGCCCAAAGGGAGGGCCCAAAAAATTTTTGGGCTCTCCCAAACCCATACGGGAGTGCAATCGCCCCCAAACAACAGGTCAGAGATACCTACACCGGTTTGTAGTTTGCATTTACCCCATTTAAAAGCTTTATAGCTCACCCCATACCAGAGTTTTGACCAGAGGCACCGATTGAAATTACCCCTTTTGGGGAGGATATATACGAGTCCATAAGGTAGAGGCAGTTTAAATTTGGTCCTCAAAATTGCCCCATACGCCCAGGGGACTAGACCGGGGGGTCAACATTGGAGATGCCTGTTGGGGAGGAGCACACAACCCGGCCCTCAGTCAACAGTATGCTAACTAGAAACAGGGGGAAAATGGACTCCTTCTCTCTTCCAACCTTGCCCAAAGTTTTTTTTTCCCCGGGTAAAGGATTTCCCCCAAAAGAGTTTCCTTTACCTTGCCCCCTTCACGAACCCCTTTATGTGAAGACCACGCGTGTGATAGTGACAAGCCCCCATAGGGTTTCACAGTTTTCCCCCAAAAACAAGAGAAAAACAAAAAGGGGGGCGGGTGTTCCCAAAAAGACAGGGGGGTGTTCTTGGAATAAAAGGATCGAGAAATAGGGAAAAGGGTGAGGCAAAAAAATTGGGTTGCACCCTTTTGCCCAAAAAAAAAAAATTTAAAAACCCCCCCAGAGCCAAAGCTTACCCCCAACCCAAAAAGAGAAAGGGGGTTTATTTGGGCGATTTGTCTCCCCTCAAAAAGAAAAATCCGAGGTCAGTAGAACAAGAACCCAACCCTTCTTCCCCCCTTCCCTGGAGAAGATATTCAGAACCAAACATGCAGAGATTGCACCCGCGCTTAAAAACCCAAGGTGTTGGGACCTACCCCTATTTGGCGTTTTCATCCAAAGAAAACCCGGTCAGATAAAAGTAGTATTTTTACCAAGTGCAAGGTCGAAGGTTTTCTCACTCAATGATTCCTAAATGTCAGGGCCCCGAAAATCAACAACAAAATTTTTAGAAGTGCTTCCACGTTTCCGCAGAGATGTGTGCCATTTTTTGGCTGGGTATACAACAGATGTTTCCCCAGCTTTTCGTCAAAAAAAGAACAAGAAACTTCTTGAGGTTCTTCTGGTAACCCTTGGGCAAAAAACCCCTGTAAAGAATCATAGAAATTTCCCCGGAAAGAGAGGGGCCGTTTTGGGAAACAGTCCCTTCCCCCGCCCGTCGCCATTATGGCCCCAGAAAAAATTTTAGCCAGAGGGGGGTTTAAGCAAAAATACCCGGTGAATGCTAGATCCCCTTTGTGGAAAAGGACTTCTATGTTTAGGGAACCCCGCTTGAAAAACCCACCCACTAAAGAGGCAGCAATCAGTCTTTTCAAAAGGGCTCAAAAAATGCTTTTCCCCTAAACCAATTTGAGGTTGCACAAGATTGCTTCCAGCAGCCCAGAACTTTTGGAAAGGGCCCCTTTCCCCCCTCAAGACCACTCAGCCCGACCTAAAAGACTTGGATTAGGCTTGACTCCCCTTTTATGCAAAGGAGCCTTGGGTTCTCGGGGTCTTTAAAAACAGATGCTTTTACCTTCCCAAATTTAACAAAAGGGAAAAAAAAAGCCCTTCCCAAAAGCAGAGGGTGTCCTGTCTGCCAAAAAAAGTTTATACGTCCTCTGGGATTCGTTGCTCCTGTCACAATCCAAGGTAAATGGGATGTTAAGGGGCTTCACCCCAAACACAGCTGACTGGGATGACCCGCTCCCCAAAGGGGCAAAAAGAACTTGTGGGAAATTGGAAGAATCCTTGGAAAGGGTTTGGGCCAGCCCCTTTATGTGACACCCAACCCTATCTTCCGGGTTTTCCATCTAAAGGGAAATTTAAAATGCAAAACTTTGTTTTCTTTTTGATGCCTCAGTCCCAAAACGATTGGGGCGTGGCATATCCCAAAAACTATAGATGTCAAAGACCCAAAGTCCCTATTTGGAAATTTTTTTATGAGCCCGGGCCCAAAAATTTGGGGCCACTCCTGAACACAAATTCCCCGATTGGAAAAATCGGTTTCTTGTGCTTTTCAGTGGGGTTGGCTGAACCCCATAACAACAGGGCCCCGAACCGGGGAAAACCCAAAGGGAAATTGGTTCTACACAAAGGGAGCAAGGGAGGGAAAAAGGGTACATCTGGAACGAAACAAAAAACGCTTTTTTTGTCTTTTCGCAACAGAGTGTGAGGATCAGGGGGATCCACTAGTCCAAACAAATGGCACTATGGGAAAACCCCCGCCTCATAATCCACCCACCACACAACCAGATCTGTTTCACCGAACCACCGAAAGACACAACATGGGTTTAGGGTCCCGCATTCCTGAACCGTTCAACGTCTTTGGGACCCATCGAACCCCGACAATTTTTTAAAGATAGAGCAGATGACGAGAAGGGAAAACCCCCCTCCAAATATCTGGTTTTCGACAGGGGCATCTGAAAACTTTCCCCCAATCCCATCGTTCAGCAGGTTCCAACCTGGAAAGTTCCCTTTTCCCTGCTATCGGCTTTTTAAATTTACATAGCTAGACTTTTCAATTTGACTTTAAACCCGAAGAAAAGAAAACCTGCAAAAGGGGGTTTGGGTTTACTAAAACATGCTTTCACCGGGTTTCCCCAAAACCCAGAAAAGATCCAAGAACTTGATATTTCACATCATACAAAAGTTTAATGTTAGCTAAAGGGAAATAGACACAAAAAACTACCATGTACTTTTACTTTAAACACGTTTTTTAAAGGGTTGTTTGAGAACCCCTTTATTAAATGAAAAGGGAAATTTTGGGTTTTTCCAATAAAATTTAAACCCAAAAAAAATACAGGTATAAAAACCCCAAAAAAAGAAAACATAAAACATAAAAATTTTAAAAAAATAAATAAGAAATTGAGAAAAAAAAACGAAAAAACACCCCCAAATATACCCTATCAAAGAAATTTTCTTTCCTCAAAAATGGGGGGAAAAAGCCCCAAAAAGGGGGGCCCCCCCCCCCACCGGAACCTAAAAAAACCCCGCCCTTTGTTTCATCTAAATGAAAAAAAGAAAAACACATATACCACAAATGGGGGCAACCCAAAAAAAAAAAAGTGCGGTTATAAATAACAAAACAACAGACAATATTTCGTTTTTATTTCAAAAAATACATGAATTTTATGATGCGCATAGGAAAAATTATCAAAAAACCATAAAAAATTTTCCCAAAAACCCCAAACCCTTTTCCCCCCTGTAGGGGGTTCATCGGGGAAAAATTGCATTTGAACAACAATACGGACATTAAGGAAAAAATAAAAAGATGTATGAAATAATAAAAACACTCCCTTAAAAAGTGGAAAACGGGCTGGTAAGATAGAGGAGGGGGTCCAGGAAAAGTCATGTACGACCCCCGCTTCTGATTATGGACAGGCCCCAAGCAGTAACAAATTCAGTGAATAAAAGGGCCACATATTTGAAGGCAAATTAGACCAATTAGTATCAGCCATTGAAACCTTTGACTACACAGGCCCCTGTATGCAAACGCCCAAAAAAAAAAAAAAAAAAAAAAAAACATGGTAAAAAGGTGTTGAATAAAGGGTCCGGTGCAATACTGAAAAAGCTCGGGATGTGCAGTAGCGGGGGGGAAAAAAAAAAAACAGTTAAATAACTACATAGCCGGGTAAATGCCGCGTCCCGGGCCCATTCTAGCGCCCCGGGAAGGAACATAAAATGACTGCAAAAATCGCGGAGGAGGTTGTAAAGAAAAAAAAACATAAAACATGGAATGAAGTGCTAAGCGTATTTTTTAATTATAAAAGGGGCCTATGAGCAAAATTTTGTATGCAGTAAACAGTTGTATATTTTTTGATAAACCTATAAAAGACCCAAAAACTAAAACCCTAAAAGGATACTTGGTTCCAATGGTATATAAAGTGTATGATATCCCGAAATATGGCTAATTAATACTGAACCAAATAGAGAAAAAAAAAAAAAAATACGTTGTGGCAGTAAAAAGGTGCTATATAGTGTATATAGTATATAAAAAAAAAAATTGGTTTTTGGCAAAAATTTCCCTGCTCTTGGGTTGTTTTTTTTTATATTTTGTACACTATATAGCCCTTTGTATCCAAAAAGTATTTATTTTTTTTTTTTTCTTTTTTTTAGGTTCAGTATTAAATTTACTATTTGGGTTTTTATACCGTTGTATTCCCTATTGGCTCTTTTGTTTTTCTTTTAGGATTCTTATTTTGGCTTTTATTGGTTTATCCAAAAATATACAATGTTAGTGCTACAATATTTTGCTTATAGGCTCGCTTTTTTTATTATTATAAAAACGCTTAGCCATTCATTGCCATGTTGTTGTTTATTTTTGTTATTCAAGCCTCGGCTTGTCTGCGATTTTGCAGTATTTATGTCCCGTGGCGCTGGGGAAAAAGGGGGGGGTGCAGCGGTTTGATCTGGTCTTGTAGTTTATTTTTTGTTTGTTTTTCCCTCCCCTTGCACTGCACGGGCTTTTCCCCGTTTTGCATGCCCGGACCTTGTAGTTTAACACTTTGTAACTGTGTTTTTTTTTTTTTTTGTTTTTTTTTTTTTTTTTTTGGGGGTTTGATAAGGGCTCTGTGGTGTCAAAAAAGGGGTATGGTGATACTTTTTGGGTTTAAATTTTCCTTTTTATTTTTTGGGCTTGTTTTTTCACTGAATTTGTTTGTTGGGCCGTCTCGTAATCGATGGGGGTTGTCATGATTATCCCGGACCCCCTCCCCTTTTTTACCCGCCCCGTTTTCCTCTTAAAGGCGTGGTTTTTTTATTGATCATTTTTTTGTTGATTTTTCCTTAGTTTTTCCCTATTGTTGTTATCAAATGCAATTTTTTCCTGTGAACCCCCGTATCGGGGGGAAACGCGTTGGAATATTGGAATATTTATGCGTTTTGATCATCTTCCTATGACGATCTCAATTCTAGTATTATTTTAACATCAAAGTATTTTGTCTGTTGTTTGTTTTTTATCCAGCACTTTTTTTTTTTTGTGCACTTCAAATTTGTGGTTTATGTGTTTTTTTTTTTTCTTTAGATGTAGCTAGGGACAGGGTTAGTTTTGGTTCCGTGTGGGGGGGCCCCTTTTGGGCGATTTCCCCTTTTTTAGGCGACAGGTCTTTGATAGGGGGATATTTGGGGTGTCTTTTCGTTTTTTTCTCAATTCTTATTTATTTTTTTTAAAAGTTATGTTTTTGTATCTTTATTTAGGTGTTATACCTGTAGTTGTTTTGGGGTTTTAAGAACTAGACACTGAACAAAGGGGAAATGTTTCTAAAGACAGTACTTTGAAAAGCTCGACCCCAAAAATCGACCAAAATGGGATGCTCGAATTTGGGGTGTCTTTAAAAAGCCAAAAATGGAATTTTTTGGAGGAGCAAATTATTTTTCCCGGCCGTCGCAAAACTCTTTTTGTTGTTTTTTTTCCCAAAGGCTTGTGGTGACCTTGATTAAAGGGGGGGGAGTGTTTGTTAGCAAGGTGAAAGTTTTTTGCCGATAGCAGTATGCAATATTGTTGTAATAGTGCCATCTGCTGGCCCAAGTTGACAGGCTTTATTAAATGTTACAGATCCACCTTAAAATGCAGAGAATTTGGGAGAATGATGTCAAGGTGAAGTGATGTGGGAAAAAAGGGAAAAGGGCCCTTTAGAGCGAATCTGGACGAGTCAGTCACATTCCTGCTCTCTGTGCACACATCTTTATCATTTTTCCCATTGCATAGTGGTAAGGTTTGTCAGTATGCTGTGAGTTAGTGTATTTAAAAATTTAATTTGTAGAATGCAGTTATTATCGGGTAATCATGTATTGTTAAATTTTGTGCTCACATGTTTAGGCAGCCTGTTTTTTGCCCTGTGCTCCTGTACTAGGTGTACTATAAATGTATTATCGTTGTAAAGTGATCATGACTCTGGTTTTTTTGATTGTTTGTAGTTTTTGGGATAATTTCCCCATCAACTCATGCCCTTTCCATTCATCACGTTTTAAGCTGTTAACTAATAAAAAGAGTTTAAAAGTCAGAACAAAAATTTGGATTTATTGGAAACATGGAGAAGGTTTGTGGATTCGGAATACACACAGTGAAACGTGTAAGAAGACAGAACAAATACATAGGGGTTCCTGAGTCCTTTGGAAAATAGATATTTTTGCCAGAGAAGTCAGTAGCCAAATCATTAAATAGTCTGGGACAGAGTCAGCAGAGTCATCTCATTATCATTAATGACATATGACAGCTCTGTTATCCTGCTGGAGGACTAAATAAGGCAGGATAGTAATACCATGCACAGATATACAGCAAGTCTGTTTATATAGCTCCTCTGCTGCTCTCTGGTCTCTGGGGTAAAGGGCTGTACTCCATCTCTTCTGAGAGACTGTTACCCTCAGGTGAAGAGAATACACTTTATCCAGGAGTTAATATGCTATCTCTGATAATGAGAGGATTATCCTGGAGTACTATAAGGTTGGTTCATGGACTCTGTGTCTGTATATGGACAATGTTTTACATTACATTGGTGTGTATGTAAACTTTATGCATCTGGATACGGTTTGGCACATCTTACCGGAGCACATTAGAGAACTGTTTATTTAAATTCTATGTGACGTGTGTATGCATGTACAAATATATATATGTACACCATGTCTGAATGAAAATATGTATAGATAGAGAGAGAGAGAGAGTCACTGTTGCGAACGGCACCACAGCCCGCAACTCGGGCTGCGGGCGCCGTCGCAGCTCTGCTGGTGGTCCCCGCTACCCAGGTGTCGGGCGACGGGCGCACTCGTCCTCCTGCGCGCTGGTACTCACCCGGCCGCGCTCCAGTGTCACTGCAGCTTCCTGCTGCCCGGCGCGCGCGTCCCCATGCTCTAGGGCGCGCACGGCGGCTCTATAAAATTTTAAGGGCCAGTGCACTGGTAATTGGCTAATTACCGGGCGCTGCCTGTATATTACCTGGGCCCTTCTGACCACTCCCTGCCAGATCTTTAGTACCTTGCCTATTGAGAAAGCGTTCCTGTAGTCTTGTTCTGATCTCCCGTGTACCGTACCGTTTGCCTCCGTCTCCTGACCACGAACCTCTGCCACCTGCCCTGACCTTCTGCCTGTCCACGACCGCGAACTATTGTCGCCTTTCCTGACCTTCTGCCTGTCCCCGACTATGAGCCTGCCTTACGATTTTATACCACGCTAGACCTCGGCTGCCACCACAAGCAAGTCACGTCAGGGGTAGCGACCGGGTAGATCCCCCCACAGCAAGTCCATCCGCTTTGCAGCAGGCTCGGGTTTAAAAAAACCCGGGACCTACTTAGACTCCGCTCCCTGGTGTGGCTTACACCATCGTTGCGGTGGTCCTGTGGATCCACTTCCTTACGTCCGGGACCATTACAGTAAGATCCGGCCATGGTCCCCCCAAAGGTCCCGTTGCCCAGTGTGGGGACCTCTCTCGCGTGGTGGCCCTAATAGTCTCAGCAAAGGGCCCCAGCAGGCGCAACAGGGGAAATCAGTTGACCACCATGATGCAGCAGCTCGTCACTGCCCAGCAGCAGCCTCCACCTTGGCCCGTGGCCGCTTCCGCTCCAGTGACGCCACTGACTCTGTTGGGACCCAAGCTTCGTTTGTCGCTGCCCACCAAATTTGACGGCGACCCCAACTCTGCAGGGGATTCCTCACCCAGTGCACCATGCACATCGAGTTAATGGGGGACCAATTCCTGTCTGAACGTTCCAAGTTGACGTTTGTGGTCAGCCTGTTGTTCCGGGAAGGCCCTGGCCTGGGCTACACCTCTCTGGGACAGGAGCGATCCGGTGACTGCGGACCTGCAGACCTTTCTCTCAGAATTCCGCAGTGTCTTTGAGGAGCCAGCGCGGGCATCTTCTGCGGAGACGACACTTTTGAACCTGCGCCAGGGTGAATCCTCGGTCGGAGATTAGGCAGTAACATTTTTCGCACCCTGGCATCAGAGCTGTCCTGGAAAAACGCGCCCCCGGGTGTGCCACCTTTAAGAAAGGCCTTTCCAGCAGGGTTAAGGACGCCCTTGCAGCAAGAGATTTGCCATCTTCCTTAAGCGAATTAATCCACCTGGCCACCCGCATAGACTTGCGCTTCGCAGAGAGGCAAGAAGAGCTTCGCCAAGATCGTGACCTAGAGCGACCCCACCGTCTGCCACGCCTGGCCCCAGTGTTCCAGAGGCCTCCACTGCCGCTTCCTTTACCATCTGTGGAAAAGCCGGTGCAGGTGGATCAGGCTCACATTTCTGAACAAGAGTTATCCCGTTGGCGTGCAGAAAAGCTGTGTGTGTACTGCGCCAGTCCGGATAATTTTCGGAGGAGCTATCCGCTTTGCCCCCAGCGTCCAGGAAACGCCCCCACCTAGGCAATGTTGAGGAGGCATCCCTAGGTGAGAACTCATCCTCTCCGTGCCTGACTCTGCCGGTGGAGATCAGGACTGACTGGGACTTGTATTCAGGTCCTGCTTTCCGGGACTCGGTTCCGCCGGGAATTTTATCCACCCCGCCTTGTGTTCCGGTATCAGCTTCCGTGGTTTAGACTGGGAAGCCGTTGGTGATTCCTCGGTCACAGGGGGGTCCTTGGAGATTGCCATCCGTTCGGCCAAGCCGGTGACCCTCCATGTGGGCGTCTTGCACAAGGAGAAGATTTCCCTCTACGTGCTGTCTCGATTTTTCTCAGCGTTTCCTTTGGGGCTTCCATGGCTGCAGCGCATGCCCTACGTCAATTGGAAGACAGGTGAGGTCGTACGTGGGGTCCTGACTGCCGGAATCTTTGCCTGGTGGCACCACGTTTGGGTTTGGGGTCCGCTTTTTCCCCAACCCCGTCCTCCGGCCTCTGCCAGGTCTGCCCACGGAATACTGGATTATTGCGGACGTCTTCTCTGAGAAGAGGCCAAGACCCTTTCCCCCTACAACTGCCGATTGACTTGCTGCCGGGAAAACCAATCTCCCAGGGGCAGGGTCTACCCGCGGGTATGTGCGGGGACCCAGGCCTGTCGACCTACATTCGGGAAAACCTTCAGAAGGGCTTCATACGCAAATTATCCTCTCCGGCGGGGGCAGGAATTTTTCTTTGTGCAGAAGAAGATGGCTCCCTGCGGCCTTGTATCGACTATCGGGGATTAAAAAAATCACTGTGGAAAAAAACCCCTTTCCCCTTTCCCTTGATCACGAACTGTTTGACCGGCTTCATGGAGCAAAGTTTTTTTCCAAATTTGACCCGTGTGGGGCTTACAACCTCTTCGCATTCCGGGGAGGGGGATGAGTGGAAGACCGCTTTTAACACACGGGATGGTCACTTTGAGTACCTCTTCATGCCCTTCGGTCTGTGTAACGCCCCAGCAGTCTTCCAAGAATTTGTGTATGACCTATTCCGGGATCTCCTCTATATGTGTGTCGTGGTCTACCTAGACGACATTCTGGTGTTTTTCTGCTGATTTAGAGACTCATCACTCCCATGTCCGCCTGGTGTTGGAGCGGCTACGTGCCAACCACCTCTATGCCAAATTAGAGAAATGTCTCTTCCAGCAGAACAGCCTCCCATTCCTTGGTTACATCATCTCGGACCGTGGGTTACAGATGGATCTTGCCAAGTTGTCAGCCGTTTTGCAGTGGCCTAGGCCGGTGGGTCTACGAGACATACAGCGCTTCCTGGGCTTCTCAAATTACTGTTGACAGTTTATTCTGCACTATTCTACTTTGGTGGCACCTATCATTGCTCTTACTAAGAAGAACACCAACCATAGGCAGTGGCTGCCAGAGGCCGAAAAGAAAATTTGTTCAGCTTAAGGCAGCATTCGCCTTCGCGCCCGTCCTGACCAGACCTGATACCGAGAAGCCATTCTTTCTGGAGGTTGATGCCTCCTCAGTCGGGGCTGGTGCAATTCTTACGCAGAAGGGTCCTAAAGGCAAGATGGTCACCTGTGCATTCTTCTCCAAGACCTTCTCCCCTGCGGAAAAGAATTACACCAGGGAGTACCCCAGCATATAATTTCCCCCAAACGCCTGATCTCTGTGGCTCAGGTGGATCTTCAAAAGGTGCCTCCAGGGAAGACTCACGTCCGTCCTGCGCTCCGGAGGAGAATTTGGAAATGGGGACACTGTTCTCTAGTGGCCGGTCACCCAGGAGACGCAAATCGTTCCTCCTAATCTCCCGCTTTTACTGGTGGCCGGAGCTTGCGAGGGACTTCAAGGAATTCGTGAAGTCCTGCATTACTTGTGCTCGTAACAAGACTCCTCGCCACAAACCTGCGGGTTTGCTCCAGCTTCTGCCCATCCCTAGGGCCCCTTGGACTCATGTGGCGATGGATTTCATTACGGATCTCCCTCCCTCCTTGGGCAACACGGTCATCTGGGTGGTCGCGTGGAACATTTTTCGAAGATGGCGCACTGTATCCCGTTGCCAGGTTTACCATCTGCCCCCCCAGTTGGCCAGACAGTTTTTTCTCCACATCTTCCATCTTGTTGCAGACTTCCTCAGCATATTGTCTCGGATGGGGCGTTCCAATTTGTGTCGAGGTTCTGGCGGGCTCCCTGCTCTCGGTTGCAGGTGAACCTAGATTTCAATCACAGATTACCCCAATAATGGCAGGGAATACCAAAAAAGCCCAAATCCTAACAAATCACAGAAAAAGAACACTATCTAGGGCCCTACTAAAATTTTAACTTTTAAAAATTTCTCTTAAAAATTTTTTAAAAAAATAGCATTTAACTTCAACTTAAAAATATCATTCTGGCTTCCCCCCAGTAATCTGAAGGGGAGCACTAGAATTCAATTTTATATCTATAGTCAACCCCTTTAGGGGGTCCCCTGATAAAACCCTGTGGATTTTTAAAGGGGGGGAAACGCGCCCCGGGTGGGGCTATGTCCCCTTATGATTAATTTTTTATTTTGCTAAAGTTTATTCATAGCTTTATTTGGGGGGACAGTTTTGTATTGAGGGGCCGCCCTTTTCGGGCGTTTTACTTGTCCTATATTGGGGAAAGAGATGGGATTAAATTTCATGTAAATTCCCTTTCCATGTAATGTGTTCTTTTTCAGTATTGGCGGTTTTAAAGAATGTCTGTGTGAATTGTAATCGGAGAAATGATTATAAAGCTTCAGAAAATATTAATGTATACACTTGTCTTTTTGGAAAAACTTTATTAGGTATAAGAATTATATTTTTTAAGTTTGTTTGTGTAATGTCTATTTTTAGTAATATTTTTAAGAGTAATTATTAAAAGTTATATTTTAGTAGGGCCCTAGATAGTGTTCTTTTTCTGTGATTTGAATCTAGATTTCTCCTCCGCCTACCACCCGCAGATGAACGGACAAGTGGAGAGAATCAATCAGATCCTGGAGGGCTATTTGCGTCACTTTGTCTCGGCTCGACAGGATGACTGGGCCAGCTTACTTCCTTGGGCAGAGTTTTCTTATAACTTCCTGGATTCAGAATCCACTGGTACCTCTCCATTTTTCATTGTTTATGGCCAGCATCCCCGCCCTCCGTTACCATTGTCTTCTCTGACTGAGGTGCCGGCAGCGGATACTTTGGCCCGAGATATGCTGTCCATTTGGAACCAGACGCGCCAGTCTCTGCAGCATGCGTCCACGCACATGAAGGTCCAAGCGGACAAAAATAGAAGACCCTCCCCAGTGTTTTCCCCTGGCGACAAGGTGTTGCTTTCGGCCAGATATATCTGGCTCAAGATTCCCTCTTACAAATCGGGTCCCCGTTACATAGGACCATTTCAGGTACTCAGTGGCATCAACCCGGCTGCCTATAAACTCCGGCTCCCACCCACAATGCGTATTCCCAACTCCTTCCATGTCTCCTTGTTTAAACCTGTGGTCCTGAACCGCTTTTCCAAGAAGATTGCTCCTCCGTCTTCCGACACGGAGTCCACCAACATCTTCGCTGTAAATGAAATCCTGGATATGAAGACCATCAGGGGAAAGCGGCATTTTCTTATCGACTGGAAGGAGTTTGGTGCTGAAGAAAGGTCTTGGGAGCCGGAGGACAACATCCTGGACCGTTAGTTGGTGCAGAAATTCCTCCAGGCCAGGAAGAAGGGAAGGGCTATAGGGGGGGGGGGGGGGGGGGGGGGGGGGGGGTGGGCGGTACTGTTCGGAACGGCGCCGCAGCCCGCAACTTGGGCTGCGGGTGCCATCGCAGCTCTGTCAGTGCCCCCGCCACCAGGACGAGCGCCTATCCTGACATTCTGCCTGTCCCCGACTACGAGCCTGCCTTACGATTTAGTACCACGCTATACCTCGGCTGCTAACCGCAGAACAACTCACGTCAGGTGGTAGCGACATGGTAGACTTCCGCCGCAGCAAGTCCATCCCGCTTTGCGGCGGGCTCTGGTGAAAACCGGGACCTACTTAGACTCCGCTCCCTGGCGTGGCTTACACCATCGCTTACAGTGGTCCAGTGGATACACTTCTACGTCCGGGACTGTTACAGTCACACAGAGTCCATGTCAATATCTATCTTATATGCCCAGATACCAAACAAATATACACACACAGTGATATCTGTCTGCTCTGGGGCCCCACACACAGTAGGGTTAGCAGAGGTGCAGTGACATCTGCCTGCTCCAAGGCCCCATACACAGTCGGGTTAGCAGCTATGCGGTGACATCTGTCTGCTCCAGGGCTCCATACACAGTAGGGTTAGCAGAGGTTCCGTGACATCCATCTGTTCCGGGCCCCATACAGAGTAGGCTTAGCCGAGGTGCAGTAACATCAGTCTGCTCCGGTGCCCCATACACAGTAGGGTTAGCAGAGGTGCAGTGATATCCATCTACTGCAGGGCCTCATACACAGTAGGGTTAGCGGAGGTGCAGAGACATCCATCTGCTCCATGGCCCCATACAGAGTTAGGGTTAGCAGAGGTGCCGTGACATCCGTCTGCTCTGGGGTTCCATATGCAGTATGGTTAGCAGAGGTGCAGGGACATCCATCTGCTCCGGGGCCCGATACATAGTAGGGTTAGCAGAGGTACAGTGATGTTCATCTGCTCGGGGCCCGATACACTGTAGAGGCGCAGTGACATCTGTCTGCTCCAGGGCCCCATATGCAGCAGAGTCAGCAGAAGTACAGTGACATCTGTCTGCTCCAGGCTCCCATACAAAGTAGGGTTAGCAGAGGTGCAGTGACATCCGTCTGCTCCAGAGTCCCATACGCAGTAGGGGGTCACTGAACTGCTGTGTTAGGCACAAGTCTGGTAACCTCTGGTTCATTTTGGTGGTCACATATTTCACTGTAGCCCCGTGCACATCTTACCATACCCACCAAACCAACCTACCACATGTGACTTCCTTCATGAGCTATATGAAAGTGGTTCTAATAATATGACTCAACTGTTTACAGTATTTTTGCCAAAGACTTTTGGAGAACATCTTAATGAGGTAAACTGATCACTTAAAGTGCCACATCATGTGTCTCAGGTGTCTTTGTAAATAAGATGAGTCCCAGAACTCTGGTGACTATGTGAGTCCATCAGGGGCTGTTGGAAGGAGTATCCCTTCCTCTTTAGGCTAAGTGCACACAGAACATGACAAAATACGTAGGAAACCCGACGGCATTTTGTCCTATGCGGGACCGCGGTTTTTGCCGCTGATTTGCGGAAAAACCATGGTTGATTTAAGTTTTTGCCATCGGCCCGGATTCCAGCGGATTTTTAGCGTGGCTATTAAAGACCTATGCTGCATAGACTACAGCACAGGTTTTTCATTGCTGTCTATACAGTACAGTGTAAAGTCAGATTCTCAGAGGTTTCAAAATACTGAATCTGCCAAAAATCTGACGGTATTCCTGTACTGTGTAGACATAGCCTTATGGTTTAAAAACTTCAGAGCTGTATAGTATTGGTCTTGGGAAGCCTGTTTCTGGGCCACTGGTGGACTATGCCATGGATCACCTCCCCCAATTAAAGAAGGCTAACAATATAGACTATTCTCTATTTATTCAAAATCCCTGGCTGACTCCTTAATGGGCGTACATCACAATCTTGTGTACATTTTCTTGGAATAACAGAAGAATGTTCCGTAAAGCTTACCAAACAGTATACATCACATTCTTGTAACATATTCTCTCCAGAATATGAAACAACATAAAAATACTAGTAGAAAATAATATAGAAAATACATTCAAGTTGCATTACTTGCACAAGGTGGCGTTTGCAACTTGAATATAGCACACTTTGTCAGTTCTATCTGTTCATAGAAATAAAGGGGGACATGTATGAAAACTGTCTTGGTCTAGACTTTTTTTGATGCCCATAGAAACCAAACAGAGTGCCGTTTCATTTCTCCAGAGCACTATGTGAAATGAAAGAGGCGCTCTGGTTGGTTGCTATGGGCAAGAAAGAAAGTTTTTAGACCAAGAAAGTTTTCATACATGTGGCCCAAAGTGTTTTTTTTCTAGTTATTTGTGTTTTTTTTTTGTTTTTTTTTTTATTCCACTGTTATTAATGGAGGTATCTGACAGATGCATCTAAAGTATTAACACTGGGGTTTGGTGTCACTAACCTTGTTTTCCCCCAAAGCTGACACTAACACCATTTCATGCGAATGATGAAGGGGTAATCCCCCAAAACGCGTTGCCGTGCATCATCTTTCTTGTGCTTGTAAGCTGCTATATATTTTTTAAAGATATTACAATAAATTTGGAGTTTTAACTGCCCATCTGGATTTCTGGACAACTTACTGCCTTTTTACTAACCCCCTCTCACTATTATCCTAGTATTCAGTGCAGCAGGGATATTGAAAAGAGTCAGGTTACAATCCTAGGGTGGCTGTGAGCTGGTATTTTAGAATGGGAAGTGCCAAATATCCATGGACATTCCCATCCTAATAGCATCAGGCTGCAGATATCAGTTGTATCCTGCCTGGTTATGAAAAATAGGGGGACTAAATATTGTTTTTTTTGTTGAAAATCTAAAAATTAACACGCTTGCAAAAAAAAAAAAATTAAAAAAATGGGGGTTCTTCCCTTTATCATAAGCAGCCAAGATAAAACCACAAGCTATACCACAAGCACCTTCTGATGGTAGCCTGACTCTTCCTGTCTGCTGTGTGGATGGGCATTAATCCACCTTACACAGATGTGGGATAGGTTATAAAGTACCTGGAAAAGCTGGAGAACATAACATAACCCTTATCAGGCACCCAGCTGTGAAAAATGGAGCATCACTGAGTTTTTCCAGATGCTGAGCATCTGGAAGGATCCATTAGGGAGCAGGGAGGATCACTTACCTTCCTCCATGGAGGAAAGGCAGTGCACACCTCTGAAGCTAGACTCAATAGTCTAGCTGTGAAGATGGGGGAAAGCCCCTTGCAGCCAGTGAGAATCCCATGAAGCTCCCCCAGTGCAACTAATTTAAAAACGTGCTGCATCCGTGGAACATGCAAACTTTTAAATATATGGTTCAGACCTGGGGATTCAGAGTATGTGTCCTGGAATCCCAAGACATAACTCCAGTCGTTCTGGACTGTGGGACAGCCCTTGCAGATTGGGACAGTCCCCCGGGATGCAGGACAGTTGGAAGGTATTCTGTACACATCATACTAAAGAGTTCAAGTTTGAATAGAATGGTATGGCACATTTGACAAGAAAATATACCATCTTTGTTAGTGTAGCCCCCCACACTACAGAAAAGCCAAATATCATTTGTAACTCAAAAATTCTAGAGCAAAAGCTTATAATTTATAAAGGAAAGGTCTGAAAGGGTAGCTACCTAGAATTGTTTGCTTAACCCCTTAGCACACCAGGATATACTGGTAAGTTCTGGCAGCTGTTAGGTACTGCCCCCTTCCAACATCTGATTGCCACCCCCATGTGATGTGATTGTGGCTGCCGGTCAGTTTCGATGGTAGCCAGAAACCTAAAGAAGGCCTCTGTGGCTGCCATGAACGTTCTTCTATTAGAAGATGAATGAAACCCCAGTATACTGAAGTACATCAGTACTGCAGTATATAATATAATACCTGCATCTAAATGTTTATGGTAATTGTTAATTTGTCCTTCACATCAGATTAGAGATATTTTATGCCGTATTTCATGCCTCCATATAAAATATCTTCACCTCTGTTATGTTGGTGGTTTCCTCCCATGAGATGCTAGTTTCAGGTCCTTCCACTATATTTCTAATAGATTAAGGTCAGGTCTTAGACTTGGCCATTGCAAATCTTTACCCGTATTCTTCTTTAGTAGAACGACTTGTGCGCTTAGGTTTGTCGGCTTGCTGCATGACTTACGTTTTCTAGAGTTTCACGGACAGAGGTTTTAACATTTTCCTTTCGAATTTGCTATTATAATTCAGAATTCATTGTTCCATCAATGAATCCAAAATGTCCTGGTCCAAAAGAGGCCCAAACCATCATCCTTCCACGAGCTTGTTTCACAGATTGTATGAACATAATACAAACATAATACTTTTCATA
This sequence comes from Phyllomedusa bahiana, assembly GCA_025379985.1. Taxonomy (NCBI): domain Eukaryota; kingdom Metazoa; phylum Chordata; class Amphibia; order Anura; family Hylidae; genus Phyllomedusa; species Phyllomedusa bahiana. Next base: position 67,763 of record JAODAL010017731.1, read on the forward strand.
AAAAAAGACTATTCTGGTCTCATCTGTCCACAGATTTTTTCTTGCAATCCTGCCAAGTACACCATAATTGGTCAGTGTCTTCCTGATGGTAAACTCATGATTATTAACATTAGCTAATGTGACAAAGGCCTTTAGAGGTTACCTTGTGTTCCTTGGTGACCTTGCAGACTTTTAAATCGTAACAGTAGAAGGCAAGCAGGTGTGGAATCTGCAGGGTCACCGCAAGAGATGGTGCAGACCACGGCAGACAACACAGTCTAAGGAGCCTGCCACAATGTAGGTTGAACTTTGCTGTGGGGGACTCCCAGGTTGCTACCCCTAATGTGGCCACTCGTGGTGTCTTCTTGATGGTAAACTCATGATTATTAACATTAGCTAATGTGACAAAGGCCTTTAGAGGTTACGTTGTGTTCCTTGGTGACCTTGCAAACTTTTATATTGTAACAGTAGAAGGTAAGCAGGTGTTGGGTCTGCAGGGTAACCGCGAGAGTTGGTGCAGACCACGCCAGACAGCAAAGTCTAAGGAGCCTGCCACAATGTAGGTTGGACTTGGCTGTTGTGGACTCCAAGATTGCTACCAATAATGTGGCCACTTGTAGTGACAGCCAAAGTGCTGAGTGAGCAGACAGAGATTGCAGGTCACAGGGAGGTGGTAGACTGCTGTGGCAGCAGGCACAACAGCAGGTATATACTGACAGGTAGAAAACTAGCATGGCAGCAGATACAGCAATAAGGAACCACAGGAACTAGACGGCAACAAATAACGTACATCGACGCAATTCTATATTCTATGCATACCAAACTATTTATTAAATATACGATTGCAATATAATAGATGCCATATGATTAACATAATCATATCTCTGCCATATATTCAGATGTTGAGAGTTAGACATAATGTTGACATTCCTGACAAATGTGATGAGGCATGTAATACAAATCTTAAATTCCTTAATCGCGGATATCCCCAAAATATTGTTTCTAAACATAAAAAACGTGTATTAGAATTAGATCAACAGTCTTTTTTCTCTGATCACATATTCTTAATAAAGATAGACACAAAAGATAGATTGGTTAAAAGTGAGATTCTGACCATATCTAAATGTAAACAGTTGTTATGTTGACAAAAGTTGGGGATATATATATATCACAGTTTTCATTACAATAATTGCAGGGTCATTAAGACGGGTGAATGCTTTATTCATCCATATACAAAGGAGAGTTTTCCCATTAAATGCTACTAAACATGCAGTTTAGATTAGGTCATCTTTTTTTCTGTCTATGGTGCCCATGCAATATGATTTATTGGGGTGAAACCACCTGCAATTTAATGACTCGTATAACTAACTATCAGGATATTATTCCAATAAAACAATTAGACCTACCTGTTTTTTATTATTTTGTGGATTTGGGCCATTCAGAATGGGACTTCAAATGTGTTATAAATGATAGCGTTCCTCCATTAAAACGAGGTGTTGAGAGTATAACCATCGTCAAAAAGAAAGAACTAAAGTAGATATTCAAACCTATTTTTCAAACTTATACACTTAAAGGGGTTCTCTTGAATCTTTTAACTTGTTTTAGGGCTCACAACTGTATTATATTAAACTTTGTAACTCATACATATTAAAAATGATTTACTTGTTATGCTGTGCAGAACCATAGAGCCCTATCCCCCCTTCCTCCTATCTCCTACAAATGACCTGAAGTTCATTGTTCACATGGCCTTAGTAAAAGTTTTGTCACCACTCAATGTTTGTTCTTTGAAGCCAGGCTCAGCACAGGAATACTCCCCTGCAGTGGGTGTGACCTGAGAAGAGAACAATCTGGCTGCATTCACTCTTGCTAGGATTTAGTTTGAAAGTAAATAGAATTAATTACATTAGAGTGATTACAGCAGAGTAGATACTGTTCATCTCTGGCAGACAAAAGTCCGGAGCAGGGGGTGGTATATTGATGATAACTGCATTCCTGTCTGAAACTCTGTACTCTGTGACTTGTGAGTCCCAGCATAAATAATCCAATCATCATTTTAATGACCGCAAGTAAACAGCTGGTGGAATTATACACTAATGTCAGCACATAGAACCTAGCAGTGATAACTGTGGAGGGAAGTCCTATATTGCAATGCAATCTAATTTCACCCGCACTTCACTCCTACTCTCTCGTCAGCCGGACGACTTCTGCGCATGCGCGGGCGTATTTATTAGGCGCTGCACGCTCCAGACAGTCGCCGGCTGTTTCCTCTATCTCCGGACGTGTTCGTCCATGCTCTGAAAGTTTTAAGGTAATTGTTTTTTCCTTTTGTCTTTATGGGGGGCTTCACCCTGCCTTTCCTCATCTTTCACCTATTTTATTATAGCTTTACCAAGGCACCAGGCTTTCACCCATATGGATAGACTGCATTTTCCTATTTGGCCGGTATGTCTCTACTCCAATACTGTTTAGATGTAGTTTTTCTATATTGCTGTTACATCTTCATTTTTCTCCTTATAGCTTTTTGCTTAAACTATTCGGCCGCATCCATTTTGCTATAGTCTATTATCCTCTAGGTAAGCCTTTTTCCTATGGATATGCTCAGCTCTCTATTTATTCTTATTATTTATATCTACTCTTATTGCCATTTCATTGGCAATATATATTTCATTGGCAATATATATAATTTCATTGGTTATTATTTTTCCCTTTTCATCTATTGTTCCTCTTTGTTTAGCTCTTTTTCTTCTCTTCTTCCTTTCCCTTCTTGGCCTCTCTTCTGTTCATTTTCTTAGAGTGTTGCCAGATTTTTTGACACGTGATTTTATATTTATATTTCATATTTACTCCACAGATGTCACTTGATAAAGGCCAATAGCGCCGAAACGTCGTATTCTATTTAGACATCTAATGATATATTACAATTCGCATTGTATCCATACTATATACTTCTATATGCGTGTTAATCTGATATTTTGTGTCAAGTAAGTGCAATACTCAGACTGGTCTGTTGTTCTTTTATCGGCTATCTGTTGTTAATAAATACACCTTCAAAAGCAAAGTCCTTTGGTGTGCAGTGGATTTTTAAAATTACCCGGTTGATGCCTTGGGCTATTCACCCCGCACCCATTCGCTTTTTTCCTCGGTGTGCGAACCCTTATTTAAAATATTGCCAATGCATCTGGGGGGTTGTAGGGAAAAAGATGCCCAAGAATTTGACAACCCCCCAAGCAGGGAAGTGTCATTGCAAAAAGTGGATTTTATGATAGATGAAAAAAGAGGTAAAAGTAAAGAAAGGTAGTGTAAAATGTTTACTTTTCTATATAAATGCTGTTATATAAATGCTGTTTAGAGTGTTCTATGAAATCTTTAAACTCCTGGATAACCCCTTCAAATCCAAGGGTCTGAATGTAGAGCTTAGAATCAACCAGAAAATGTTTAGATAGTTTGCCTTCTTTCTGTTTTTTTGTTTTTTTTATCCCATTCTGAGATATAGTGGTATTATTTTGAAATTGCCATTTTGATAGTAAATTATTTTCTTTTTCTCTTTTTTGTTTTTAGACCTATGAATTGGGATTGAATGCTTTACCTCCCACAGTCTTTTTTATTTTTAATTTATTGCTGTTATTTTTATTTTATTTTTTGAATAAAGGTACATTTTTATTATTACATTGGCTGTGTCGAGAAAGTGTGTATGCGTGATGTCTGCATACATAGCTGCATACATACTATTTAACACTATTATGAAATTGTGAAACCTGTATTTGAATATGCACTTTTTTGGAATATGTATATATGCACACCTTTATATACCTTGTGCCACCATTGTTTGTTTGCTTAAGAAAGGCTTTGTAGCTGAAACATCACCTATGGACATTTTAGAATAAAAGATTTTGCTTTTTTCTTCATTGGGGGGCGTGACTTTCCTTTTATTTTCATCTATTATCTTTAACCACAAAGCCGTCCCCTTGAAGACGACTCTGTGAGAGAGCCGAAAAGTCGGTTTTTGTGCATGTGGGAAAAAACTTTTTTTGGTTTTTTTTTGAAACTATACCAAAATTGTGCTGAGTTTTTTCTTATTTTACTATCTTCTATATTTCCCTCCCCTATCTATCTTATTATCTATCTATCCTATTTATATCTATCTATCTTTTTCCTATTACTTTCTCCTACCCTATTATCATCATCATCTTTTACCTCTATCTTTTTTCCTTCTTTTCAAAACCATTAATCATTCAAGTGAGCAGCACTTGTCCAGTTCTGAGCTTCAGAGTGTTGCACCCTGAAATAGGGCTTTTGATTGTGCATTATGCATCTCAGAGCAGTACCTTTTATAGTTAAGTAAGTGTGCTGCATTAGAATTATTAGTTGTTAATGCCTAATAATAAGTGTTTATCTCAATGAGCATCACCAAAATTTGTTCACATATTGTTGTTACCATAACAATTAAGCTTCATTGCCTCATCAGAGTAAAGCCAGCTTGTGTTCATCAGTTAAAAAATTTTTTCTGCTTGTGGCAATTTCTGGCTCCTCACACAAAATTATCCAAAGGGTTACGCACCCCCCCAAAATCTATAATTTAAATATTATACATACTATTTTTATAATTCACAGTCAGATTGCTTTTAGCAGCACATGATCCTGGGGCCAACGTATGGTAAAGTAGTCCCCTCAATCTGATAGCTATGTCTCACCCTAAGGACAGACCGTTAGTTCTATTGTCCTGGATAACCAGGGGAGCAGCCAGAACATCACACTACTTACTGTATCTTTGGAGGTGGTAAAAATTGGTCCAGTATCTGTATTCATTTCTCTCCATTGTTCCCACATTGTTTGAATTCAGTCCTCAGGAGTATTCTTGACCCTCACCCAATTCACAGTCCTATTCTGTTAACAGACACAGGATAAATTGAAAATCTAATATTCATATAGGGGCAGATGTATGAAAACTGTGACAGACTAAAAGCTATGTTTTGGGGTTTTTTTGTGCATTCGTCAGCATATATAAAAGTGTCGCATGGCAGTTCATAAATATGGCATATCGTAAGTGCCATGGCTGTTACATCAGAAATGCAGTAAAGACTCAACAGAATTCCTGACAGAAAGGTGGGGCCATGCTAAACACATTCTTATTGCCAAAGGGTAAAACAATAACAATTATTTCCCAACTATTCCTAAAGTAATATAAAAAATTTTGAATTATTGAAAAGGGGAAAAAATTTTAAATTAAAAAAAAGTGTTTAGTAGTCATCGGTCCCCCTTTATCCCCTCCTGTAGAGTTCACACGGAGCTATTGGGAGTGTGCCTGACCCCTTAAAATTCCATCCATTCCTCCTCGTATTAGACACAAGTAAAATAAAAATCGAATATTTATCAAAAATTCTATATAAAGATGTCCACAATTATTCTGCTTTCATGGACATAGTAGCCTTTTCTCCCCCCATAGAAATAAAATTTTCCATGACTACAAAATAGATTTAAATTAACTCAAGTGACACCAAAAATCTAAGATGCTCCGAGCTCCTGTCCTGCTACATCAAGTACTGTCAATTGTAAAAACCCCGGATTTCCATGTCCCCCATATTTCCACCCCAGCTCTGGGGCGTCCTCCTGGAAACCTCCCCGTCACTCTTATATACATTCATTGTACAATTGTCTATCTTTATTTTTATTGACTCCAAAAACTCAATTTGGTTTTTCCCCCGTTTTTCTGCTGGCCGTCATCTTCTTTTATTCAGGGTGAAAGGGTTGGTCCCTTCCATATTGTTGGAGAGAAATCTTCCATGGGATCAAACATCAGATCAGGATTTCTGGAATAGACCGGGCATTTCTCACTAATGAAAACGTCTCCCCCTAATCCCCCGGGGTCCCGTGGAGAATTTTATGACCAAGGGCTCCCCGGGTTTTTTTTTTCTGGTCCCCCCCCGGGGGTTCATCACCCCCTCTCATTACATCCAGTGAGGATATAAACTACTGGTTACACTGGTACCAACAAAAATCTAGTAAATCTCCAAAACTTCTCATTAAAGCAGCAGATGAGAGATTCACAGGAGTCCCTGAGAGGTTCACTGGATCTGGGGAAGGAACAGACTTCACTCTTACAATCAGCGGAGTGACAAAAACATGAAGATTATCCGTCAGCAGTAAGCGCACCTCTCACACAGTGATACGGGGTTCTCAAAAACCCCCTTCCTTTTCCCCCTGCTGTCGCGTATTCCCAATTTCCCCTTTAAGTTTAAAGGTTGCAGAGAATCCAAGCATTTCATGATTTTTTTAATCCCCGGCTCTTCTTCCTCTGGGAATAGATTTATTTATATGCAGATCACTGTTGATAAAACCTCAAAAAGCTATTATCCCCAGTGTTGAAGCTCCGGGGTCGCTCCAGTCTTTATACTTCTGGACAGCACATGATCTCTGCAGCAATCAGTGTCCTCACCGCTCATGTGCTGCTCCATGGACATCATCATCAGGATGTGAACGGCTCGGTAGCTGTGAGGTCAGTAGAATTATTGCCTGCGGGTGTCAGGTCTGAGGTTGTCTCTACTCTGTCCTGTATCAGGATTGTTATGTCTACTGTATCTCCAGATTTAGCTCTTTGTTCAGGGTCTGGCATCTTCACATTCCTCTTCGTCTCCCACATTTGAGTTGTGCTTTGCTAAACCTGGAAATTTTATACAAGTTGTATAACAATACAATAAGGTCATGGCAACACAATTCACAAATCATAAGGAAGATGAATTCTATACTTCCTTTTATGTATCTTGAGATGTTTTTTTAGCATCAAGATGTTCCATAGCATTGTACAGATGCCTTCATCACTCACTGTCTCAGTGAAAACTCAAGCAAAGTGAGAACAAAAACTCTTGGTTTAACTCAAACTCATGACTAGGGATGAGCGATACTATCGACAAAAGTTAAAATTTCGGGCATGGTTTTTACGTTTATTGGTGTTTTGCGATGATGCGATAGTTTACAATCACGCCTTTTTCAGCGCTTCCTATAATTTTGGCAGCCAGCCAATCAGCGAAGAGCATAAAGCAGAGTGAGCTGGGTGTACCATGTCATGATTGGACGGTGTATGGATCTCATTGGCTGCAAAAATCACACGACCTCGTTTTATGTATGCAACTCCATTTCCTGTTCAGCTTAATTTCTCACTGATCTCACTATAGAGCAACATGTCTGCCTGACCCAATAGCTGTTTTCACAGCTCAGAGAGGCAGTCTTCTTTTATACAGAAAACCATCCTTGTAGTTATGAAGCTTAGGATATACATAGATTAGTGAATTTAAGTTCTGATTTAGTTAGAGAGAGACTTATAAAGAAATCTAGTGCTGTGTGCAGTTGTGGGTGTTGGGGGCGGGGGTGTCAGAAAGGAGGGGGAACGATGTACAGCCCAGTCACTCCTGTCCTGAACACTTTACGGCCAGCAGACCTCGCACCTGAGGTGAAATTGTCCCTTTTGTTTTTGCATTTCTACTGGGGTCTTTGCGTCCCAGTTTTCTGCCAATAGCTCCCTTGTACGTAAATTGGGTTACAGATATTTCATAGTAACTTGTGCTACATGTCAGCGTTGCAAAACCACCACATGTCATTCATCTAACTATTCAATAGTTGTAAATTGCACTCCGTGCTTGTCAGTTTTTTGCCAATAGCCCTCTTGTACGCAAATTGGGTTACAGATATTTTATAGTAACTGGAGCCTGTTGTCAGTGGTGCAAAAACCGCCATATGTAATCCATATAACTTTTAAATAGTTCTATTTCACTCAATGCGCCTCAGTTTGGTGCAAATCATGCACTTGTATGCAAATTGGGTTACAGATATTTTATAGTAACTGCCGCTTGTTGTCAGTGGTACCAAAACCGCCATATGTAATCCATATAACTTTTAAATAGTTCTATTTTACTCAGTGCGTCTCATTTTGGCACAAATTGTGTACTTGTACGATAGTTTGTTGAAAACTATCAATTGCTAGTCCTACTGGGCAGTTTTTAAATCTCGGGGGACTAAAGGGAAAAAACACTGTTGATTTGGTCTTACGGTTCTTCCACCAGACCGCATTTCACAGATATTTGATAGAAACCATTCTGTATCTAATACTAGTTGGCTGTTGGAAATTAGAGGGATTTAAGAATTGTCATTTGCCATCTTTGCAGTACAGTTTCTCAATAAGAGACTGTAAAAAACTCTTCCATACCTTTTAAATTTTTATCTTTCTGAACATGGAGCGAACTGCAGGTTGTAAGCGAGCAAAGAGGGTTGTAGGATATGGAGGTAGAGGGACAAGAAAAGGTGCTTCTTCCAGTGCTGGCAACAACACGCAAGCCAGCGGATCGGTGGCTGCAGGACCGTCAGGCCTGTCATCGATGGGTCGGTTCCCTGTAAAACTCAGTAACGAACAGCGTCGCCAATCTGTTCTTCAGTGGTTAATGCAACCTGCATCCAGCAGTTTTACCTCCTCGTCCTCCCAGTCATGGCCACAAATGTCATCATCATCATCATTGTCAGTATCCGTCCAACATGAAGCGAAGGAAACCCAAATGTCAACTCATGTACCCACCACTGTGGATAATCCATGTTCTGAAGACCTTTTTGATGACACAATGCGGTTGGGGTCAGAAGGCATTTCAAAAGATCAAGAGACCAAAGAGGATGATTTAGTCTGCTCTGACACCCAATCGCTGATGCCATCAGAGGAGGAGAAGAAAGCCGGTCAGTCGCCACAAATCCCGAGCGGTCGGCAATGGCTTGCAGTACCTGTCGCTTGTAACCCGCAGCTCCGGGATGTAGAATGTGAGGACGAGGAAGTCACCTGTGATGATGATGACAAATCCGGATCCAACGTGGTCTTTTCAGCAGAATTTGCTTGCCAGCGCTTCATCACTGGACAAGGAGGAAGACGATGGGGTAGTGTCAGTACAGGTCCCGCCTCAAAAAGGAAGAGGGTGGTCGCACAAGTCCGCTGAGATTATTCTGCCAGCCATGGTCAGCGGTGGCAGCGGAAACACTGCTCCTCGCTTATCGCCATTGAAAAGGTCCAGGACCTGTGAAGCCTGTGGCTTTTTTGTAACCCAAAA